>JBCAUG010653228.1:0-13882 GCA_038406175.1 Haplosyllis leylae | reverse complement strand
TTGGAGCTTGCTTGTTATGTTAGCCGTCAAGGGTATTGATCTTGTGCGTGGATGTAAGAGTGTGATATCATGATTACTGTTCATATGCTCGGTCACAGTTTAGGTTTAGAGTAGTAAAACCTTAACTCCCCCTGATAGAGGAGTGTAAAGTAATTCAGTACACACCAGATATGTTTATAAATGTTTTTGGAACCACGTTTCACAGCGTTCAACTTTACACAGATCACTGGCTCCCCTGTGAGGTGATTCAGTACAAATGACACACCATTTACACACATAGCAACAGGGCCTATATGAAGGATAAGCTAAGCATTTAGCTCTGAAGTTAATATTTTGCACTGAATGAGTGGGAGAGGATTACTCAATTAACCCTACTGCATTTACACTCCAGTTGTGCCAAAATACCCACTTTTGAAGATGGTAAGCAGATACAATTGAGTAGTCCAATCTGTTTCTACGAAAAGTTTCTTTTGGATGACGTTTGGATAGTCTGGAATCCAACTTGTCTTTCCTGAAGTCACATGACTGTTTCTGGCTTACACAGAGATACCTAAACATCAGAGGATTCTTCCACTGTGAACAAAGTCCTTCAAGTAGGTGGAGTGAAATCATATTTCCTAATTATTCCAGGTATCTTTAAAAAAATAATGATGCTTTTTAACACATTTAGATCAATGAGTGTAGGAATATTATTTTATTGAGTACAGTACTTAGTCTTCTCTTTAACATCATTTCGCTGCATTCTGCTTTGTTCACCACCTCATACATGTCAACTGCTGAAATAACCATCACACCGTTTCACACTTATGGGGGATTATCGTGGCAGAAGTTGATTACCATTGGCTCTAATGGTCTGTATGAGAGGAGGAAAATGTCCAATTTAAATCCATTAATATCTGTCAGATGGAAAGGCACCACCAAAGATTGTTTAATGCAATTTGTTCAAAAGAAGTAAATCTTTCATGTGGTAAATTTATTTTCTGTGTTTCTCTCATATATAGTGAAGATGTAAGTAATTTCTTCTAAAGTTGTAATTGTTAATGTATGTTGTCTTTTCACTTTTCATTCTTGTTTTCTGTAATAATTTGCAAATTGGATTCGATTTCCTGGATCAAAAGACAATTCTGATGAAAACTGTGTCTAATGAATAACTTGCGACATCACGTTCACCGGCTGGCTCACTGCTAGGAGACACATCAAAGTGGCTGTTTGTTTTGGCTATTCTAATATTTTTAGATCCTATTCCTATAATCATATACGCATATGCTTTAAAGGGAGTTTATATTCCTATGAAGAAGTTTATCTGTTGCTTAGTTTTTGAGATATAAGCCAAAACCAACACAAAATATGTCCCAAAATTCATGAACCTAGAGTAGATCTGTGCAAATCACTGAAAATCTGTGCACTGGATTCCCTTTGACCCCCTGGACTGCCTGAGTTCTCTGTACTCTCTGGGCTCTTTGACCCCTGGACCATTGGGTCCCTGGACTCCTTTGGTCCCTTGACTTCCTGTGCCCTTTGTGTCCCCTCAACCCCTGTACCCTCTGGTCCCCTGGAGCCCTGGGTAACCTGAGCTCTCTGGACTCCTTCAGCATATTTACATCCAAAAGATGATTACTGCATCACATAATTTTTAAATGACGGTTTATGACACAAAATAGGAGTTTGTTGAACGGGACTTTTTACAGTAGCTGTGCCTAAAACAAGCACGAGTGCATTGGTCGAATTAAAATGGAATCAATGATCATTGTGCATGGCACAAGCTGGTGACTTCATGCTCATTAGTTGAAAATAGGTGAAATATGTAATATGTGTTAATGTTTAGTTAAATTGATGTATGTGTATTACACAGATGAATGTATATCATTAAATTATTGAAATTGTCACTGATTCATATATATGTTATTATTTATGGGCTGTAGTGGTTGCCAAAAAATCAGTTGAATTCTTTTCCAAGGCAGAATCTCATTGCTCTTAAACTGTCATTGCTTTTGTATGAGAAAAAGTTATTTTTCCAAGCATAATACAATGTGTTGCATAGTTTTTAGAATAATTTATTTTCAAATTTTTGTCCAGGCTTTTAACAGTAGGAAATTATGCCAGTGTTAAATTTTAAATATGTTGTATTTGTTTTTTCATTTATTCATTCACCAATTGGCTCCAACTACATGATTTTAATGCTAACTGGTCTCGAATGTTTGCAGAAGAAAAATGTTTGTTATCTAATTTTTGGTTAAGTATAAGATATTGGAAACATTTACAACTGATTAGTGCACATTATCAAGTCATTTAATGTGGTTATCATGTCCTATTGCCATTCAAATAGACTTTTTAAATCATGATCATTTAGTCATTTTATCATTGTGTCTATGAATGACTGCTAGGTATAACTGATTTTAGGCATGGGCAACCAGGCAGAACTTTAAACGGCATCCGACTTGTGGTCCAGGCATGTAGAAATCGGTCATACCTACAGCATAGCTGAAGATTATTATTGAAAACACTTTGAGAATATTTCCTGATTTTTTTTTTACCAATGCGCATATGTAACCGAAACTGCTGAAATAGAATTCCAAACTTCAAAATTGCTATTCCAAAATTCAAAAAGTTCTAAATTAGTCTCCACAAAAAATAACTCTTTTGCATGTGAACCAAAGAGCAGACTAATTCACTATCTATTTCTCCTTGGTTACTGACGGTGGTAACTTATAAAGAGGCAGCACGTTACATTTTAGGATTGCACCTGGCTACAGTCAAACTGCAATCACAGCTTCTAAGCTTTGCTGATCACATCAAATGTCTGGGCACACAGGAGAGAGAGAAACTGCAGATAGAATTTTGTGAGTTGATACAAAGAACCTGATTACAGGAGAAGATTGTGACTGACGGGTGGTTAATTCGTGATACATAACACATTTAACAACAGTTTCGTCTTTGACTAGTCTATCATTAATTACTGTACACATTAATCACATACTTTAACCGTGGCTACTAATATCACAAATTATTTACAAGCCATATTTGCCATGGATCTTTGTAATGTGACTGAAACTCGTGGAATAGATATTGAGGTCAATTCAAATGGAAGTAAACAACTTTTGAACGGAAAACTCATCGATTTTGATGTGATGGAAATTGTCCAGTTATCAATAGCCCCAGTTGGAGTAATTGGTAATTTGACCGTAATAGTTGTTTTCTTAAGTCACAGAAAATTAAGGTGTAAAATACCAAATAGATTCATTGTCAACCAGGTAAGAACGTTGCTGTTTTGTTCCAGAAATACAAATGACTTGAGGTTCTGCAAAACAAGGAGAAGTGGTATTTACTTTATTGTCATATTTACCTTTTACACAGAGTATTCTGGATCTTATAGTCTCCCTTGTTTTCCTAATCTTATCGTTATTCAACAAACACGATGATGTGATGGACAACAGTGGATTGGTAGGATTTTTGGAATGTATGTTCTGGCAATCTCGGTTTTTCTTCTGGACGTTCTCTGTGTCATCTACGTATAATATAGTAGCAATGACAGTTGAAAGGTAGGTGGGATCTTTAAAACCTTCCTTTCCTCATCTTCCTTACTGTTTTGTGCCATGATAATTTTTTCCTTTCCTCTTAATTTTTGGGTTAAGTTTGCCATTTTCTCTAATCAAATTTGTTTTCCAAAAAATAAAAGTTTAAGTATAACATTTCCCACTTTTAAATAGACGCATTGAAACGTTTTGAGATAATTCTTAGCATTTAGATATAAAATTGTTCTTTCTATTTTTTTTAAAATTATAATTGAATTGAAATCAAAATATCATAATGTGGGAAAATGGAACCGGTACGTCCGCATGTGTTGAGTACTTTCTGAAGTGTGAAGGATAGTCTTGAATGGGTTTGTGTCACAGACAACATGGCATGTGAATGTGATCTAATTGTGTCAATTTTTCTAATTTGATAAAATATTGAACTCACTGGACACATGTCTTTTACCTATTAATGTTAACAACAACTACCATGAAATATTTTATATTACAAATGGAATTAATTAATCAACGTTCTATTAATCAAATTGTAATGTCACAACCATGGTGATAGAACTGCATGATAGAATGCTCCGCTCAAATCCCATCACATGGTAACTGCATAATGAAAGGCTGACCAACACCAGTGAGTTGCTAATCTGGGCGGGTAGCCGTATTAGCGGAATTTAAGGTTGAACACATCTATGTCTTACTAAATGTTGCTGTCAACGTTAATTTCTTCAACCATGGTCCTTAGACTTTAAGTATTCAAAGTACAAAGCCTACTATAAATCAATAGAAACAGATTACTAATTCAAAATCCTGCAAATTTCTATTCCGGAAAACGTCAACCATGTTCAAAGCAAATTGGTAAAGACCATTTTGGCCATAATGGATACTGCTTTACTTTTGATCGCAATGTCTTAGACTGTAAGTTTTTATTACAGATACCTGGAACTCATTCACCCACTTTGGCATAAATCACATTTTAAAATCAAGTGGATTTACATAAGTTTATCGGCAAGTGTGTCATTGAGTTTCATCTTCCATGCAGCTTACAAACTTCCGACAACCAAGGTCTGACTTTTTCATTTTTCCACCTTTAAAGTTTCTTTGTGCTTTGTACTTTTCTGCTCTAAGTAATTACTTACCCTAATTTTAGAACCAAAACCTCCGTCTATGAGATGATCTGATTCCTGGCAGTGTCAGAGAAACAGATACTAGTGTCATAGTTTGTGACTGTTCTTTACAAAAATGACTAGTTCTAAAAGACCAAAGTTTTAAACGATTGCGGTCGTTTAAATCAAACCAAATTTGCAGAGATTAAAGAGATATCCTTGGAATTCTTGCCAAATCATCGGCGCTGTTTGGTTTGTTAAACTTTGACTACTCTTGCCAAAAGAGATAAGTCAAGGTAATTGAGAACATAACAATTTCAGATTGAACTTCTAAGCGTTCTTTGTGAGAAGATGTTAGTGCTAATTCTTATTCAATGCTTACCTGCCAAAACGCATAAGATAATCAAATGGAACGAAAGACTTCATATCCATATTCTACGTCGCATTTACAATACTTATCAATTACACCTAAATTATCTGAAGGGTATGTAAGGGAATTCCGGTGCTTCAGTTGTTGTTAGGTGTACATAACTGTCATGAACCTTGCATGAAAATCCCCCTGTGCAAAGCAAACTGGGCCAGGGCTGCTGATTCACGAAGCATTCATGCACTTGAGTATTTCACAACCCAATCAATATCCCCCTGCCACATGCAGACATCAACCCACCCTTGATTCTCCAATCAGAGTTAACAGTGATGATCTATTGGTGCCATGGTTGTATTGGACAAATCACACTACAGGAGGAGTAGTGCAGATATGACTGGTATCCTTATACATTCCCATTAACCTAAGGTGATCTGTGTGTCCTCAGTGAGTGGGAAGTGGTTTCTTTTCATTTAATGGCATTAATTATCCCACAGCGGTCTATTTTGTGTTATCCATGCCCACATCCTCTTGGAACTACTTTGTGTAGTGGCTTAATATGTCAATGGTCACCTAAAAAGTAGGCCATTCAGAGTAAACCACCATACTGTTAAGTGCCACTGATGTTTAGCAGGAACTTTTCAGGTGAAAAGGGGCAATAAACCCTTCAGGGATGGAACAACATTGTAAACATTCAATTTGGGTTATTTGGAGCTTGTTCCATGTATCCTTGCTGAATCCCCCTTAGGGTTTGTAGATCTCTTTACAAGTGTTTCACCTGGTGTATTGTAGTGTCTTCTAGTGCTAAAACTCCCTTTGTGCAGTTTGTAATACAATACATTCATTTCAGAGTTTTGACTGACTTCTTACTGCATGTATGCTGTATTTTGGCTGATGTAGATCAAACTATAAGACATGTAGTAAAGGACTTTTGGCTAACTTGTGCTGTTTGTGACAGCAAGGTGCTTTCTGTATTGAATTCCCCTGGATTATTTCTGTGTAATGACAGAAGTAGCTTTAGTGCACTGTTTGGATTTATGTGTTGCTTGTCACTTTTGGAACTGTAAGAGATGCCCAGCAAAGCCACAGTGAGAGAATTCATCCTACAGACTTATTGCCAGCGTAGTGTTCATTTACTCCACCTAGGAGGATTTCTTCAAAAATGTTAATCTTCAAACAAATGGCAAAGTTTTGGTGATGTTTTGCGTGTAATACATTTGGAAAACCATAGATCAAGGTGGCTTGAATTCATTCTAATCATCTTTGTATTTCAGGTGTATTCAAGGGTCTGTGTATTATCTGTTTGGCCAAACACTTTACTCAGCAGTATCTGGGGAGTTCTTATAGTTTGGATCCAGTTCATTGGACCCGTTATCATCCTCATTTACTGTTATGGACGAATTGCTTGGATTCTGACCAGGAGAATTGATTTAAACCTAGAATCTACCAGCAGCATCTCTGATGTTGAAAATACAATCAAAAGTAAATTTCTAAAAGCCCGAAATAATACCATTAAAACTGTCTTGCTCGTGGGAATATGTTTCATTATTTGTTGGGTAAATGATGAAGTTTATTATTTGATGTATAATCTTGGCTACGATGCCAATTGGAATGGAACCTACTTCAAATTTTGTGTCACAATGATATATCTTAATTGTACTGTTAATCCGTTTGTTTATTTGATTAGTTATCAAGATTATCACAGGGCTCTCCGGGATTTTTGTTTCAAAACGAAGTCTGCCAGAAGGGATATGGGAAGTTCCCAATCGATTTCAACGGCTACTACAAATACATACCACGGCTAAAACAAAGGTCGGGAATCCCTGGTTTTTATGTTCGTTGTCGATTGATGCATGCAGCATTGGGTGAAACATCTTACACATTACAAAAATGTTGTGGTAAAAATCCGCTCAAGAAAAAACTTGTCCATGGCCGCAAATGTGAATGTGGTGGGAATGAAGTAATTCCAGCAGTGAAACGATAAAGCACTCAGTAAATCTTCCGAATTTTGAAAAAAATTATTTTTGTAAAGTTTTGTTCTGCTCAAAATTACAAATTTATTATTTGCAAGATGTCTTGCAGTTATCATATTGAACTAAATAGGCCCATAGACACAATGTTATTTTTGGAATCAAATTTTCAGTACAAATGTGTGACTGATGGCAGCATTGGGCTGTCATGCCTGAACGAGCTCCATTGCAATTGCATTGATTGTACTTACAGATAATGGTAGAGGGCCTTCTATTTCAATGTTCATAACGGACATTTATGATTCCTTTCATTTCCTCTTCTGATGTCATTATGTTCTGCTCATAAACAATAAAAAGTGACTTGAAAATAGAGAAATGTCGTGAAATCCCCGCAAATCTTTCACTGGGCTCATCCGTTAAGGTGGTAGGATACTGTTCACACTATTATATGAATGTGGCTCACATGTGTTTACTTGGTGGCTTGCGCCTCTCACCACCACAACCTTGGTTCGATCCCTAGCTACATGTGAAATGTCTTTCACCCTTCAGAGACAGTGCGTGGTGGTTTTCCCTTCCACCCCCAGAAGGGTTCCAAATTGTAATATGATATATATCTTGGTTTGTCTCAAAGGCCTCAAGAGCTTGGCCAGTGATGCTGAGGGACGTTAAACTATGGCTTTGATTTTTTACTGTACATCGTTAAGGCGACAGGATACATATGAACTGCCAAATTGGTAGGATACTCCTCATGCTATCATGAGGGAGTGGTGGGTAGACCTTGGGTGGCTATTGGGTGGAATGGGGTGGGAGCAGATAGACCCTGGGTTGCCAGTGGGTGAAGTGGGGGAGGGGGTATTATGCCCTGAATTGTCAGTGTGGTATCATATACTGACCTCCCTATAATAACCTTAATGTTAGGGCTAGAGGTCCAACTCTGCTGGCTGCTCCCCTTCACACTTGAGCCCTCAGCTCAATGCACCCTTTACCCTTCTACCTTCTCCCCCGATAGAAATGTTTTTCAATTAAATTATAAAAAAATAAATTGAAATTTTATCTTGCAAACGATGCATAATTAATCAGGAGTGGTAACTCTTCCAAATATACAGTAATTATTATATTATTTTACTTTTAACACAATTTATATATTAATTACAGGGTAAAATTTGACTTTTATACATGAAAATTTTAACATTATGCCTTTTAAAACAATTTAATTGCTAGAAAATCAACATTTATGAAAAGTAGGTCCAACTCACAATATTCAAAATGGTCCATGGAACCCTAAAAGACGGGGGGGGGTCGGTTGAAATCATGACACAGGTGGGTGAGTGGGGGTGGGTTAGGCCCTGGGATGCTAGTGGGGGTGGGGGGGGTTGAGGGAGGGAACAGATGGGTCCTCCCTCCTGGTTTGTCCTGGGGTCCTGCACAGTGCATTATGGGACATTACGGGACATTTTGTAAGCAAATTGTACAGCTGACATATCAAACTGTTCAACTCTGTTAAATTTTGCAAATTCCAAGGTCATCTACAAGGTCAAGGTCATTTTACTTGAACATCAAACATAAAATCAAGATCAGGCATTGTTGTGTGATACAAATAGCTGGCGCACAACATGTTGTTCGTCGCTTTATGTAACCAACCTCCTTAAGCATAAAACTTCCACATATATGGAGAAATTTACCTGCGCGGTTTGATCAAACGGGTTCAAAGACGCACCTGCACAAGGTAAGTAATTCACTCCATTCCTTTACGTGACTGTTCTGGAAGTACATGACGCGGATAAAATTCAAATATAATTTTATGTCTAAAATTATTATCAGCAATGGAGTTTTTCCATAATTACCAGAACACTAAGTTGACAGATCTGGCAATTGCTTCTCACCTGTGTCCTGTGTCAAATTCGCTACAGTTACTGATAAAATTGGTGGAATATGCTACATAAACTTCTAATTAATAATATGTTTGAAAAGAACTGACATATCAATATATGTACAAGAAAATAAAACTTAAACTAAAAACATAAAACTGGCAGATCTGGCAACATTGTATAATTATGAAAAAAACCGAATATAAGGAATTATTTAGAATTTCTATCTTACAATTTGTCGAGAAAAATTAAATGGACTAATATCAGTAGTTTTAATTTTGGCCACATATCCGACAAATCATAAAAGGGAAATCTGTTTCCAAACTAAAAGCTTAAGAAAACATTCGACTTTTTCGTAAATAACGACAACACAAAATTGACATATATCTGTCAACCACTTATTTGGTTTATACAATATCACAGTCACTAACAATTCTAAAGGAAGAAAGTCGTTAAAACACTGATTCATAAAATACATGTTAAAAAGTTGACATGTCCCCTACACAGCTGATAATCTCTTGCAGATTGAAACACAAAAATTGACAGATATGTCAGATATGTCAATATTGTCAATGTTTTGTTATTTACGAAAAACTCGATTGTACGGGAACAGGATTTGTGGAGTTTGTGTTCAAGACCAAAATGTATTCATGGTTTCCTGGGCTGTGCTTATATCCCAGTTCATACCATTCGTTTTAAGTATCAATTCAAACTGTGCATTACTAGATATACAGTGTAACAAAAAAGTCGTCCTGCGTGAACACAAGAGGCATATCGCCCGCCGCGTAGCAAGTGCTCGCTGTGTTGTCCTATCCTGGGGGGTACCCGAAACGGGGGGGACTGTACCCCAGCCGGGGGGGCCGGGAGGGTACCCTAGCCAGGAGGGGGATACCTGAGCCAGGTCCAGCTGGGGAGTACCGAGCTAGACCCAGCCCCCCCCCCCTGTAGGACCTGGCTCGGGGACCCTCCCCATGTGGACTGACAAACAAACTGAAAATATTACCTTCCCCCATCCTTCAGATGCAGGCAGTAACAAATATCAAGGAGTGAAGAATTTCACTTTGGTGACTCATAAATGTTCTGTGGCACCAAGTGGAGTCAGATGGGAGCAGGGGCCACATTGGTACCTACCTGCTACCCCACCCTATCTGGTACCCCATCCATGATCTGGTACCCCATCCATGTCTGATACCCCTTTCAATGTGTGGAACCCCATTTCTATCTGGTACCCCACCCTTTTCTGGTACCCCATTACTGTCTGGTATCCACCCATGTCTGGTACCCCATCCAAGATAGGGGAACCCCCCTGGGCAGGACCTCTGGCCCCTAATCTGGCCCCTGTTAATGTCAGTGCCCCAATCTGGCTCCTACCCCTCTACCCCCTAGTCTCACCCTTGCTCCAATCTGACCAGGCTCCCCTACCAGCTGGGATGTTTGTTTCAATGTTAATTTCAATCTCACCTTGAGTGGGTTCAATCTCACCTTGCATGCTCCCCTCCATGTGAAAATTATATCTTTCACCTCACATGGAAAAATTCCCAAAATAGTTGTAAAGCAACCCCATTTCCATCAATAAGGTAACTCTCTATGAGTCACCAAATATGCCCAAAACTTCAAATTAGCCCATTGTCACCCAATCCCAGTAATGGTTGCCATCCAAAATGGCTGACAAGATTAGCTGATCAGTTATGGTCAATAAAGGTCCCCTCTACCTAAAATGAAATTTTGAGTTTTCTGAATTTTTCTTGCTTTGTGAGGTTCATTTTATTCTCACCTTGTATGGATTCAATCTCACCTTGCGTGCACCATGTGAAAATAAAATCTTTCTTCTCGCGTCTAAAAATTCTCAAAATAGTGGTGTAGCAATGCCTGAATGCATAGCATGAGGGCCATAATTTTTTTACTTCATCCTAGGGCCAAAAAGAACTGCTTATGGCCCAAAAAAAGAAAGTGACATCACACAGAGACCACGTGGTTTTGAGCCAATCAGTGGCCATCCTTTTTCCCGCGCTTTTCAAATGTAAACAAAGACGAGGAGCAAGAAGGTTAAAATGGAGTCATCTAATTTCGGAAATATTCAGGCGGGCCATAACTATTTGAGTTATTGCTGCATTAATATGGGCGGGCCATAACCTTTTTACGCCCTGGCGCCATTCTATTCCAGTCAATAGGACAGTGCTGATGCTCGTATGATCAGAATGATCAGAATGTGATGGCATCTGGTTTTCTTTTACTGCATAATAGCTCAATTGTATTGGGATACATCTGCCCCATTCGTGAAGTCTCATTAATTTTCAAAATCTCAGTACAAGAAAGTCCTCATGCGTGAACGCAAGAGGCACACCGTCTGCAGCGTAGCAAGTGCTCGCTGTGCTGTCCTATTCGGAAGGAGGGCGAATCATAAAAAGGCCTGATCTGCCAACGCTTCCAACTCTAATTCAGGGGTCGGGAGCCGGTGTGAGCACCAAGAGCAGAGGGTGAGCGCATGAGCCGAAACAATATGATTGCGATCTCAATATTGGCTCATAGTATTTACTTTTATTCATAGATTTGGCCATAATTTTTTGTTTGACATTTGTTCAGCGGTTTTTCAGATGCAGATGGATTCAAATCCATCTCTCAGATGCTCCATAGAAGTCAATGCACGTTTCATGTTGTGCAATCATTAAAGTTTCATGTGCTCCCACCAGCTTCCAACTGTAATTACGGAAAAAAACGATTGAATCGCAACAAAGGAAGCCTTCCTGAATTACATAGAGCTTTCATTGAAATTCAGGGAGTCTATTTAGGTCAACTTAAAGGCCCTTTCTGCTACCAGTGTCTTGCTGGCTCTGTGCTATAATGTTGCATGACAGGTTTTTTTTGCGGAAGGAAATTCATCATAGGGGGGGGGTGGGGGGGGGGGTTGTCAGCTCGTTTCACATGTCCCGGGCCAGTCAGAACTACTTTTTCCCAGCTGTATAATGTAGTTAATGTAAACTAGTGGAAAAATGAAGTTGCTTCAGATGTGTTAAATTTTGGCTGAAAATGTTTATATTTGGTCCAAGTTTTACCATGTAAAATATTTAGTAATTCTTTCGCAGTTATCACACTTTTCTGTAAAAAAAATTGATTTTTGTGCATTTTCATGGCCCTCAACATAGGAGATGCCTCATCACATACAGATTACTACACCTTCAATGTTCTGTCACAGAAAGTACCAAAAATATTGTATTTTGTCACTGAAATTCAATGAGAAATATACAGCATTACTTCTGAACCAAATATTAGACAATTTTTGACACATTTGATGGATATTTTGGAATGATTTAATCGGGACTATTTTGTTTTCTACGCGAAGCTGACAACCACCTGTCATTACATTACTTCCTTTATTGTTTCCAGGATGAAGTTCATCGTTTGTTTGGTGGTTCTGGCCGCATGCGCAGAAGCACTTCCGAGGAACAGGACTAAAAGGTCAGCATGACATTTTACTCTCAGGTCCATGTGAACCTACTACTATTTCTGCACAAAAAAATAAGAATATTGTTATTCTATGATTTTGATGAAATCCGAAAGCCATCACGCCTTATGATAGAAGTTATTTTTGAATATTTGTCATGGCCATAAAATGACTTTGTTCTTACAGTGACGTTGAGGAATTGCTGAGAGAACTTAAATTAAAGCTGGTAAGTATCAAGATATAATTGCTCTTTGGTAATCACATAAAATAAGGTTTGATGGTCGTGCTTTCTTCTTCAGAATTAATTGTCATTTTACATTAAAATAATACTTAGTTGTTGACTCGTTTACGAATCAATTTGCCCAAAATTTTGGGAGCGTTTATTATAGAAGTTGAAAAATTTTTTATATGAGTTTAGATTTATTTACATTAGGTGAGATTAAATCTATGCGAATTGAGATTAAATTGGAAAACTTCAATCTATCCAAATCTAGATGTAGGTTGAGAGGCAACAATGTGGGTTTAGATGTAACAATGTAGGGTGAGAGGCACCAATGTAGGGTGAGAGGCAACAATGTAGAGTGAGAGGCAACAATGTAGGATGAGAGGCAACAATGTAGAGTGAGAGGCAATAATGTAGGTTAAGAGGTAACAATGTAGAGTGAGAGGCAACAATGTAGGATGAGAGGCAACAATGTATACCACAATATATTATATACCATTATATACCACAAACAAAATCTTCGGTAGTGCAGTTATTTGCAAGTTAAAAATGCGGCTTTTTGGAACAATATCATTTTATATATATTACAACATCTTGCAATTTATTCCAATATGTTCCTTAATAATGATGTGTTACAGAATACAATCTGACCTTTTTGAACTTTTATTTTCCAGGAAGCGAAGAGGAGTCCGATTTGGCGTAAGTTGAATCTATTGTTACTTAATAAAGACAAATGACAATATTGCAAGCACCACCAATGTCAGGGTGGATCCCTCGCTTGTGTGCTTCCTCGCCTGTGCAGGATGGATTCCCCAGATTCACCTCTGGTGCGACACCCGCCGACGTCTTGACGGGCAGCATGGCGGGCAGTCGCGTTCTCTACATGCCACATATGTAGCAGAGGTAGGAGGCAGGGATTGGATCGGAAGACCTCCCGCACAGTAACGTAGTTATGTTCTCCTTTTGCTTTTTCTTGATATTAAAATTATACTAAAATCTGGCTTCTGGATGTAAGTGACCACCACCGGATTTCCGCTAGCTGTCATAGGATGATACGGGCAGAAAAAGAATCCACAATCTTGTATGACACATAATCCAGTTTAATTCAAAATTACGTTCTTCTTTACAATAGCGGATTGCTACCACAACTACCACAAACAGGAAGTGCTTCTGGGTCAACCAATCACATTGAATCATCTGTCTGAGAACGGGGATCCCTGTTTATGGTCTTATAAGGCTGAAGAAGTAAGTTTCTTTCACGTCACAAAGAAACATGTGGTCTTCAAATTGATCTCGACCATCCGTAGTTGTGGCATTCGAGTTTTTTCAAAAGTCTTGTCTAATTAGATGAATTGGACAAAAAGAATTTTTACAAAAGTGGGGTTCGA
>JBCAUG010653118.1:0-13882 GCA_038406175.1 Haplosyllis leylae | reverse complement strand
AACTGACAAACAGGACTCAAACTATTACCTTCCCCCATCCTTCGGATGGCGGGCGGTAACAACTTGTCTAAATTTTCATGTAATATCAACGCAAGTGACCGCGTATTCGGTACAGTCTTCAAGAAGCAGTATTCGTTTTAAAGAGGATTACAAAGTTGCATGGTACCACTGTACACCATACTCGTGCCCCAATAGAGAGTAAATAATTTATCAAACATCAACATTTCTTCGAAAAGGTTTGTTTTCTACGTTTGATTTGCGACGATTGCTAGTTTCCAGCTGGAAGACCAATATAGTAATTGGCAGCAAAACAAACTTTCCATCAATTGAATAATCATATATTAATAGCTTCACATATATAATTCAATTAACGACAATAATAGCGTGCAATGGGCTTTCCATTTCAGAGGCAGGGAAGATCTCCCACTTTGTACTTTGCAGGAAAGACGTATTTGCGTGACAACCGGAGCTAATTCTCAGCAGTGATGTGGATTTGGACAGGGTTTGTAACACAGTGAATTTTGCAAGTATCATCTTGATACTGATACACTCAAGACAGTACGCTAAAGAGCACCATCTCTTAAGGAATGTTCATATAAATATTTAATTTTCAATCAGGATTCAAAACTCTAAACACAATATTTGTTTTAACACTTTTCTTTGTATATTTAATTTACCTTTTCATGTTTTCAAACGTGCACAGCCGGCATAAAAAGAAAACCACTAATTACTACGGGAAATAGGGTCAAAATCTAAATTATTTGTTCTGGTAGTCGATGTCCTCGTTTATGATTCCGGACATAGCCCCAAGCATCCTTCTATTTTCTGTCCTTCATGAAAGTAAATGGTTCAAAACTAAAAGGCTACAATGCTGTTGGATGTAGATCTAATTCTCATTCTTTCTTGCCCAAGAGGTAAAAATAATAGATTGTAACATCTTTAAAAGTATTCAATTATGCATTGTTCTCTGTTCACGATTCCATACTTCATGTTCTTCCTACACATCCTACGGATATGTTTGACACACAGTCTGCAATTTGTTCAAGAGACAATCTCTGTTCATACGAAGTAAAGTGACGCTTTTCACAAAATTCAATATTAAATTTCGCAGCACTGAGTCCAATGAATGGGAAATTGTCCGCCATCAATGAAGAATCACATACATCCCATTCCCCATGTTTTTATTTCTGTCTCTGTAATCAGTGTTGGTAAAAGTCGATAAAAATCTATTTCTCTTCGTTGTTGCTTAATTTGCATTCCACATCATTGAACAGCAAAACAAGGACTTCAAAACTGCTTTCAAATTTAAGTGAAAAACTAATGAATTGCCCCAAATAGAGACATAAAAGGAGTCGTGGAGTAATTGTCCTGATAATTACATGTCACATGTAATTATATATTTATATTTTCTGCCAGCATGTTTACGAGGGCATACTCATATTTACCAATTGTATAATTTCACTGTGCAGCAAAAAGATCACTGCAATAAAACATGCCACGCTCGGATATGAATATCTCAGTTTAAATTTCGTTTCCCCTTTAAAATTAATAGCATAGTGGCACTGAATCCTTATTTTATTTTAAAAGTCAATCATAATCATGACATGTTTTTTTTAAAACAGGCATCATATAATTAAATGGCAACATAGCCTTTCAGGACAAAAAAGAGCTTTGCTGAAACATCAGCATAAAGACCAATATTTACCTTTGCAAGGATTTCCCTTATTTTCATTTATGTGCAATAAAGACCATGTGCAGTGGAAGACTTTCTAAAAGTTTTCAGGATAGCTGCAGCGATGTCGCATGAATTGATCTCAGAAATATAACAAACACTCACGAGGGCAGACGCTAATGTCAACAAAGATGTGAGTCATATTCGCGCACGTTTGTGAATTGACTATAAGGCCAATAAGCATTAAGATGGTCAACTCAACTGATTCTGTAGAAAGTAATATCCAGTCTCATCATTTTTGGTGTTATCGCAAGGTCACTAGGAATTGTGTAGCTACTGCTTTTCCAAAATTTAATATGACCCAAAATAACCTGTGTTTGTTCATACCAGAAACGATTGCCAATTACGCTGTACGTTAATGGTCCGGTTCACAGAAAGTGTATGTTCATTCAGTATTGATTAGATCAGTAGTTAGCAACAATGAACAATCAAACTGTCATAAAGCTAATCAATGAATGACCATGGTCCTAGCGTAACTGATAAACCTGAAGGTCTTGATTATGCAATACCTTTTCGCCTGCTTTCCACCATCCCAATATACATTTGGTATGTTTCAATTTTACTTTGGCTAACAAACGTTTCGCTGTGAGAACATGTGGATAAATTAATGAGGTATTATGAAGTAGGTTAGCAACTGATGTTTTAAGCAGAAAAATATTCATTTTGGCAGCACCTTTAAAACTGATGTATCCAGGGTTGTCAAGGAGATATGCGATGGTCCAAAGAGAAGAAGTTCTTGCCCATTTGTCCGCTTAATGTGTCTTCCACATTTTCGTGAATGGAACAAGCAAGATAGATTTAAGATACGTAACGAGTTTACTTTTATCTGGGAACCACATTTATCTGTAGGATTAGCATTACAATTCATCTGTGATCCCTGCCTCATTCCTCCGCAATTCAACACGCAAAACTTCATCTTGTGGGACCCATGGTTCTACCAGCTATTCCCCTGGAGACATCAAATATTGAATTGCTTCACAGTCTCCCAGACCTTCAGTGTCTTGTTAAATTACTATTCCTTGGTCCTTTTAGATCTTCTTACAGGATCATTACATGCCCACAAAATCAAATGATTTAACAGCTCTTCTGGTATCTATTCCCATTTTCCAATTCCACTCCATTTATCTCCTCGCCAATGGGGTATATTTAACAAAAATAGTTTAATGCTTTTTCGCTAGATTAGAGTTAAAGGATATTTACTGCTGTTTGTTAATGCTAACATCTTCACACCACCAAGGTTGTTCTGGTTTCAGGAACTTTTGAGGAGCAATTATTATGTAGTCCATGTGCTGCAGAATCAACCAATTTATCGATTCCCACCAAGTCCAGTCCATTTCACTCTAGGTCATCAGCATTTACAAATTCCTCTCCGTTTCAAATTAACTTACTTATATTCAATCCAATACAGGCCTACCTTTCAAGGAACTCAATTGTAAGTACCAAATTAGGCCTTTTAGCATTGCTTCTTCGAAGAAGAGTTGTATGCTTCTCAAGTAAAAGAATTCTTTGCACTACCTCATTGCATGTGACAAAGTGAATATCTTTTTTATTTGTGTATTCGCGAAATAAAACTTTTCCCCTGACCCATTATTAAAGTATTCTCAGACTCAACGCCTCTGACATATATCTGTGCATTGTTATTCCCTGACACGGCACTATCAAGAAGCTTTGTACTGGACCAATTGGTCAATGTGCGCGCCAACTCATCCGATAATGATTCCTTATTACTAAAGATTATTGGAAAATATCCCCACAGGATTCCACATTTTACTCATATTTAGTTGGAAGTAATTGTGTAACACGATGTGTTTTCTTCAATTTCCTGCTTATTAAACCTAATGATATTTATATTAATGGACAAATCAGTCCCAGATTTCCTGCATTACAACGAAATATTGTTGCTACCAATCACATTTCTCAGAATGTATCTTTCTACTCCTGCATTTAAGAATATATGAAACTTTTTATATTTTCTGTTTTACATAGTTTTAAGCAAAATCTAGAGAGCAATATCATTAGAATATCTGGTAACAAAGAGATAGAATAAACGTTTTGAACATCAAAAGCACTTGTGGGTGCACAAATTACTCTTTAAATATCAGAAGATATGTAGCACTTGAAGATAACAAGTTGAATGAACATTCCTCTTTTTACCGTTCGCATCCAAAGGGAAGGTAATGTTTTCAGTCTGTCTGTCATTCTGTTTAAATGGGGTCTCTGGTCAAATGGCCACTATATCAGGGTATAAAGGGACTGGATTCCCCATTCTAATGCATCACATGATAGGTCCCTGGCTCCCACCTTCCCAATACATCATGGGAGAGGGCTCTGTCCCCACCCTCAAAGGTCTGGACATCTCATTTAATTTATATCATGGGGCCTTCGAATGAAAGGCTATCCTGTGCAACCAGTCTTTCACAATACCTTTTAAAAGTTCTTTTATCTACAATCCTGTCCAGGAACGAGAACATTTGACACATCGCAAGCTACTACAATCCAGGTTTCCATGTGCAATGACCTCCTTCTGCTGTCCTGTCAACTGTCATTATTTTACATAAATGTACATATTCTTCTGTGAAATTGACTTATCGCTTGACAAATACCGGGACTAAAGCGAAGTCACATTTCTTCACTGTGCTGACGCTTAAGGTCACAAACCTAACACACCAAGGAAATGGGTTGTGATTTGGATAGAGCAAGTCCATTGCATGAATGGACATCTCATTTGATTTACGATCACTTCCCCATGATTGCAGCATTCCTATCAAACCTTGTTCGTATCCTACGCGATGTTTCCGTCGGAGATATCTTAAAAGCTACACCCAGATTGTAAGTACGTATTCTGTTGTGTTCAATGGTTCATGGCCAACTGGTTGATTGTCATCCCGATATATATTATCATTCAAAACCACAAGAAATGGCATCATCATCATCATCATCATCATCATGACTATTACCACAATCAAGCAAAAAGCCCACACTTGCCAAGACTCATTGAGTAAACTGTAGATAAGACACATTTAAGTTATTAAATATTCACACTTTCTAAATTTAATATATTAAGGCTGCTTTAGTGGCAAGAGTGGCCACTTTTGGGACCTGATTGCATTAACTCATGTGAATGACCTTCTGACGTTTATTCCTGCAATGACTTCAGAACACATTGAAAACCTAATGAGCCTATTCTTGAGCAAAATCAGGCAACATACTTTTCCAAGCGCAATTTTATAACTGGGATGTTGGCAACTTCATACTCTACAGCACAGAACTAACATGGATCATTTCCTGGGGCATCGTTAGTTGCGTCTTGACATGCAGACGACGTTCTACGTCCAGCAAAGGAACAGATTAAAGAACACAGCCCAACAGGTGGTGGTCCAAACCAGCGACATTCTAATCTGTTTGCGTGTAATGCTGTTTGAAGTTCGGCTGTGGCAAGGAAAAGGGCGAGGAAGGAGGTGCTCCCTGACATACCGCCCATGTAAGGAATCTTAAATGAAGTAAGAGAATAGACTGGAAATTTGTTTCATCGGTCAAGTTCCATAGGTATTCCATACCTATTTTTTCTGCACATAACAGATTGATAACATGCACCTGTATGTCGAATAAAGAGTTCTTGATTTATATACCAACTTATGAATCACAATTTGACGGTGAAGAGTGATTTTGTCCAGTTTCAGGGATACCGCAAAGGTTTGGAGATAAGATCTCTTTATTTCACTTTTGCTAAAATTCCAGAATTATCATTTCTTGTCACCCCGGTGGGATAATACGATTTACATAATTTGTCTGACCTTATTTCATTATCATACAAAGCACCTGCTGCCACATGAAGTGGAGACACTAGTTTCTCTTTTCTTTCAAGATAAAACTGTTAAAATAGATGTAGCTGTTCCTTCGCCTTAAAGATGATAAAACTTCTCAAGTGCGAAAAGTGGCCTTGAATTTCTTTGGAAATTAGGGATGACTGGAATCTGACGGGAAGAGACGAGTAACGGTATTACGGTCTTTTGCATGTGGAGCCTAAGTTGGCTTGAATTTTGAAGAGACTAATTTTGACATATTTAGCAAGAACGACAACATGATAAGAGTAATGAAAAAGTTAAATACTCTTTCAAAGCCCTGAATAAAATCGTATAATGTTTTACGGCATTTTACCAAACCTGTCTCATGGGGGTAACTGGCATTCATGACAATTCATGACAATTAAAAAAATAATTCCAGGGAAAATACACACTATGGCCTTTAGAAAGTGTTTTATCAGTAAGTAGTTTGTGCCCGAAAGCTACTGTAGCTGTAAACTGTTGTCTGTCGGCCGTGTTCATTTTCTATCTTGTTTGTAACTTCAATCAAATAGTGCCTACAAAACTGCCATAACCACACACTTTCCATCATTGCACCAGACCCCATTTATGGTTTCCACCAGGATGGAGATATAAGCCAGGTCGCTATCAATATTTTATCTCCAGAATATCAATGACGCATACTCCAGTGTCATCTATACATTATGTAACCAAGGGACTCCAATGTCATGTCTATATTTATCAGACTGCGTCCATAAAGAGAATTCGGATGTTTCTACTTTACGATAATGCATCATCTAACATCAGATGATCACTTTATCTGTCCTGCTTAAAACATTTCCCTTCTGAGAATGTAAGCAATCAATCCCACTCAAACTAACTATTAAACTAATAAGCCCTTATGATTTAATAACAGGTCACAGAAAAATGCTCTAACCGCAGTTTATGTTTTACTCATAAAGTGTATTACATAGCAGCTACTGAAAAAGATGTCGGAAAAACTACTGTCTGGTTACTTTTCCACGTTTTTATGGTTTTGAAACTGATACTTTGATAGAAATGATGGCAGGATTTCTCCTTGCGGACCACAATTATTGGATTAGCCGTAGGGATATGTGAAAGAAGTGAAATGCTGATTTTTCTTCATAAAAAATTTGAAACCATT
Source organism: Haplosyllis leylae (assembly GCA_038406175.1). Taxonomy (NCBI): domain Eukaryota; kingdom Metazoa; phylum Annelida; class Polychaeta; order Phyllodocida; family Syllidae; genus Haplosyllis; species Haplosyllis leylae. Next base: position 7,182 of record JBCAUG010653118.1, on the reverse strand, counting down.
CCTTATGTTAAGAATAAATAGTTTGTGAAGTCTGTTCCATGAAAACTTAGAAAGCTTTCAGCTTTAAGATCACGAGAAAGATTCTGAATTGGTATCAATCCTGAATAAGATTTTAAGCTGATGGCTTGAAACACAAGACATCAGCTAATCAACTATGGATGTAATAACATCGAAATAAGATAGAGGCACCGGATAAGTCTTTAGTCTTTCAAAACAACTGCTGTTCTCAAAAGGCTTTTGCAATTTAGTTAATTGAAACATGATATTACAGATGTTCACAAAAACAGACCTCATATACCTTCTTAGCACTGCCGTACACAGTGTTTGCTGTTCCTCTGCAAACCACAAATTGTATTCCATGGAAATAAGAAGGAATATTTTGGAAATCAAATCAAGTTAATTCTGGGGTCGGACATGAGGACATGTTGACCACCTCTGGATAGATGACCCGAAACAGATATTTCAAAGTCCAAATGTTTCCAGCTGATTAATTACATGTACCAAGAGATCGGGACTTTGAAGTGAAAATCCAATTTGCTCTAATTTCCTGCTGACAAATACAGCTGGAAGTATGTTTATGCAAATACTTGGAAGAAGAACCAAAGGAATTCCTGCAAAACTGCCGGTTGCATGCTACTCGCAGAGAGACCGACTTTTGAACTGTCACGTTTCTTTTATGTTCAAATGGCTGGACAGTTGTCTGGTAGTTTGGAGTCCACAACAAACGTGTCGGAGCAGTGTATTGTTACTGATTTGTCAAAGGAATAAACAACCATGGCTTTCAAACGGGAAATGTTGAACGTGCGAGAAACAAATTTTTTGGTCTTGATAACTTTATCCCATTGTGATGCTGGGTGAGTTCACATGTGCGAAGAAACTTTTCCTTCACTAAGAGGCCTCTTTTGTGATATCCATCTTCTAACAACAAAAGTTCGCTTTCAATAGGATGCGTGTTCACTTTCAATCCTAACAGCTAATCATACCGAAATTCTCCTGGTGATCTAAGTTTGATCAGACTAAATATATGATATTGGTTGGTACATGTACCCGTTTCATGGCGAAAGATCGAAGCTTGTACAAATTCACATCCAGAATACAGGTTCAGTCATTTGAGCGTTTAAGTTAACAGACTATTTGGGATTTCAAAGTACCTCAGCAACGAAGGAGCATTCCATCTACTCCAGATCCCAGGAGAATGGGAAGTGGCCTTTGCAAACACAAAGAAACTTACACCGTAAAAAGCGTAATTATGTTAAATTAAACCTGGTCTGTGTTCTAGATGAAACAACTGAATTAAATATAAATAAATTATGAAAATCGTGGGGAAAAAGCATGATGCGCAGAAACTACATGTCCGTTAAAAACACTGATCATTCACAACATGTGATAATTATGTATCGTTTTAATATCATTAACATCTATGTATTTTATTGTGCCATCATTTGGAAGAAGAGGACAATTTATCATTAACACCCCAAATTTTTAATTGTAAAATTCTGCAAGCTGACACCTGAATATTAACATCTTGCAAGCCATGTGGAGTCCGCATACATTGAAAATGTAAAAAAAGAATGACAAATATGTGCACCAAATGTCAGTGCAAAAACTCAGTCCTGATCCCAAGAAAGCGGATTCTATACTAAGAATGGAGTTCCCACTGTACAGAGACACGATGGAGTGATTTCTGCTGGGCTAGACTAAGCAGAAAGGATGTTCCCACCCTAGAGGAATGAACTGAGCCGAAGTCAAGTATGTGAAATGGATGGGACGCCTAACACAGACAGACAGCTAAGATTGAGTCAGATAGAGAAAACAATACTTTATACTGGTTACAGTTCCTTGCGGAATCAGATTCAAACGAATTGTGCGATCCATCTGTGTGGAAGGCTACCTGATATCTTGATATGCTTGATTGCTTCCGTTCAGTGTTTGGTGAGAAGTAATGGAGCATCTTGTCGTTATAATGCACTGATGCTTTAAAAGTATTTGTACTGTGTTGTGTTCCATTCTATCTACGATGTAATGCGAGTTCACTTGAGAATTGATTCTTTTTTTAAACTGGATGAAGGAATCAAGCAACTTAAAATCAAATAACACTGTCTAGAACCAGTGATTTTTCAATAAATGTCCTCCACAAAGACATTCTCCGCGAAATCAAATTGCTCCTATCCACTGCAGTCTGTCAGTTGTAACAAGCTGAAAACCCTAACCACATAGATAACAAAAGTCACATCGTACTGATTTAAAGTCATTCATTGACAATCCACAAAATAAATTAATAACATATAGATTATTTGCTGTCGGGGCAACAACTACATAACTACTCTGATTGCACTGCATTAATAACAATGCGTGCGCTCAATTTCCCTCCAGTATCTCTACTGGGAAATGCAGCGTGCCAAATTAAAATCGTTGTTCCTTGAGGAAGACGTTGTATTATTAATTAATTAACTATTTAATGAATTAGAAATCTAGCAAACCACGGTGTTAGGATGTTCGTATGAAGACGTCGATCGAAATATTTCAACAAGTAACCCCCAAAACGCAAATTTATCATGGAATCATCTGTCGAACCAGTTTTTGGAACTGGGATATGAATGAGCCCACATGAATATTTGAAAGAAAACAATCCGTCAATTTACCAGAAACTAAACAAAATTTGGTAAGATATTTCGTGAAAGTTCTTCTTACCCCATTAATATTTGAATTCCTTGCCATGTTTCCAAATGTGAAAAAGTGAAATTTATTTATTTGAAAAAAAAAACCTGATACCATGGAAAAGCACTATACTTCACACAGTGGACCAACCTACCAAAACATTACTTGTGATGAGTGAACCGGGAATCAACTTGTAGTCGTGCAAAAAAAGTCACACTGGTAAAAGTACTTTGTAAAAAATTTAACGCATAGTGCATTATACTTCCTTAAAATTTGTACAATAAAGAGGTTACAAAACTTTAAACAACAAATGATGAAAAACAAGACCGAGAATGGTATAAGTAAGAATGGTCTTATAAGACTTCAAAAGCCAATTGGGACCGTACTATACCATTCATTATAACTCTGATGCTCTTCATTTTGTCTTAAAGTAAAAAATAATTCGACTAGTTTTGCAGAGACCGTCTCTGACTGTCAGTAAGTCTCCTCAGTGCACTGACCGTACATAGTTGTTGTAATTTGTTAAGTATGCTGCTGCAAACCCGGCCCGACCCCCGCCGTGTAAGTGGACCCAACCTTATTGCTTCACATATCCCAATCCTAAGCGCGCGATGTTTACGTACCTAAAAGTGAGCGACGAGATCCATTAAAGTCATCATGATGACAGAGAAAGGTACAAAGGGGTTGGTAGTAGGGGGGTAAATTTTTTCTGACTTTCCATCTCATCCCATTAGTTGAAAAGAGAAAACTATTACTTTTTTGTTTGGAGTTACCTTCAAGTCCATCATTGAAACATTTCTTTCATGGTAATTGTGAAAAGATCTCTGTTGTGTAATTTATTCTAAATCACAAGGCACCACCCACAAACTGTATTTGAAAAAATTCCAATATTTCTCGTTTGGAAATAATTTTATTCCATTTTGCTGAAATCCCTGCTCTTAATTCTCACTTCTTTCTTCTATTCTACGATCCAGAATCGTGTTGTCACATCCAGATCACCGTTGCTTGTGTCACATCCCGAAGAGTTTATTTGGGTAATTTACTGCGTAAATGAGGGACATTTTTCTTAGTAATAAAGCTAATACAGGATCAGCAGCGGGTCTTCTTGCTCTTCTGACATGGATAACAGACAACGGAGAATTTACACAAGGTTCAGTGTTAAATAACACGAAGCAGCCATTTCCATCATATTTTGCCATCTCTAGAGAAACATCGTACCTTTTATGGCCATTATTTCCCTGATATGAACTATCTGAAGATGGTCACAATTATGGCCTTTTATTTTTTTTCCTCACAAGGCAAGTAATAGTCTATCCTGGAAGATATGGAGTTTTTACAGAGTCTTTGGTTCAGCTTTTTATTCATTTATTTTAAGTCCTGATGGAAAAGTGGAGACGTATCGACTTCAATGATCAGACACTTTAAATATTTTGCCATGAAATAGGAAGTTTAAAATCCAGTTGAACATGAACTGAAATGTGCGCCTGTAAAGCTCTGTTTACACGTAGCGTGTGCGTTTGCGTCTGCGTCAACGTCTGCGTCAAGTTTTCTATTGAGTCAATGGTTGACGCAGAGAATGGGTCTGAAACCATTCTGTGTGTGTGCGTCAACGTCACCATTGACTCAATACAAAACTTGACGCAGACGTTGACTCACACGCAGACGCACACGCTACGTGTAAACAAGCCTTTATCCGCAGCGGGTTACACGACGTTAGTGTTTGATGCTGAAGCTGGTTTCTCTGTGTGTTTGTATTCACGGAACTGTAATTAAGATGGCTCGATCCATTTGATCCAATGTAAAAATTCCCAAATGTGAAAAAAGATTTGTTCAGATATTATTTTTAGTCAAGGATGCAGTGCACAATACAACGATAGTAAACTAATGAAAATTAACACAGATCACATCACAGCACCGAGTAAATCCCTAATGTGGCAGAAAAGTTCAACATCAATGAATAGATCGAACCACCTTAAGTAATGACAATACTCGGGACGTTATGAAACTTAATCCCCATCTAACTAAAGTCGTATCAGACCTGTTGCTAAGCAGTGCGACAGGCAGGTGTGGAGAGAGCAGCTTGCCGGATATAGGGACACTTTTTGACATGACACGGGTAGCGAGATCGGAACAGGTGCTGAGAAATCACGGGCGAAGAGTTCCGAACTGAAACCAAAAACGAGACGTCTCGTCACGGAAACAAGCTACGCATGGTACGTGCGACATCAGGTTGTTTGTACACTGGTTCCTGCTTAGAACAAGCAAATAGATGCAAAGAAAACTGCTCGTTGTAGGAGGGTACCAAGCTTTTTAACATTGCTGTCAATGATTTTGATGCAAAGGGATCTCCTCGTAGTAACCGAACTCGTTGTAAGCGGGACCAAGTGTATGTAACCTTTACTGTTCAGAGGCGTAACCAGATTGGGTGCTTCTTCGTTGCGTTCTCGATCTTTTTAATAGTTGCGTAGCTTGAATGATTTCTTTGGGAAAAGTTGTCCAGGAAATGGTAATAGTACAAAGCCGGATGTCTGTATGAAAAAAAAAATAATAGGGAATGCCATTTACTTTACCAAATGATGAGAAGTTGCTCCATTCTTTCAAATATCAATGTTGTGAATACCGTGCTGAAGTTAGATATGAAACGTTTTTGATTGAACTGTAAATAGTGAAAGTGCGACAAGCAGTAATGCAATGTCGCGTTCTGACGAGTTCGGCAAGAACAAGCAAATTTAGACGTTCAATTGCAACGAGCACCCGATTCAACAGCCACTTTCCCTTGCGCAGTTTTACTCGTTGTAAGTCAGGAAATATTTCAAACAAGTTGACCGTAAACGGCACAAAATTTTCTGAAGCTTTGCAGCTGACATGCATGCTGTGTGTGTTACATGCGCACACACTGCAAGTTTGCGCACATGCTGCAAATTTTGGTGTGGAGGTGAAACGTCAGTCTGCCGCATGTATCAAAACAATACTCTCTGATGCAAAGCTTCAGAAGTTACTATTTTGACGGAATTTGTGCTGGAAGTTATTTTTAAAATGTCCCAGGTGTTATGTATGATACAGATGCATGAAATTGATTTATACTTCAAGAAAATAATTACTGTGGAAACAAGATAAAAATAGAAAATGAAAGGCGGAATTTTGAGGATATTTAGTGAATTAATTAGGAACATTTCTTACAGAGAGCTAAAGCCCCATTTACACTGAGCGATAGCGATAGCGAAAATGAAAAAGATCAAAGAACCATCGGAAAAGATCAAAGTGTAAGCGGCAAACATCAAAGAAAATTTTTGTTTTCACTATCGCTATCGCTCAGTGTAAACGTACCCTAAGAATCGTTTTCCAGCTTAAAACAAGGTCCACACTGTCACATTGAAGGAAGTTCCACTGGGTCCCGCTTGTAGTGACCAATTACAGAATTCAGTTCGTTGAAAACAGTTCTCGTTTTAACCGAACTTTTGAACACTTAAGTCAAAAATCAGGTAGTGAAAGTTTCAGCAGATGGCTCGTTAAGGGGGGCGCGAGGCCTGGCGCCCGATCACCTCGGAATAATTCCAATTACCTCGGCGGAGGCCTCGTGCCCATGCAGTTTGAACTAGTTTTTCGTTCCCCACTGCCTCTCAGTGCAAAAAGTTTGTTTATGACATTTAGTGTCCCCACCACCTGCAAGTACAATCCCCACCCCATCTGCATTCACAGAGCCGCAAAAGGCCTTCGTAGGTCCCCACCACGGGCCCAAAATGTTGGGGCAAAAACCCTCAATCAACCACCAATGTGACTAACGAGCCATCAATGACCTGAATTTCCTTTGCAAGAAAAATTTTGCTCGTAGTAACTCAATGCGTTACAAGCGAATCCAGTGCGAATCGTTCGGGATAAGACTATTGATACGGGATTAGTGAAAACGGGTTTTAGTGGGAATCACAATGGCTGAGATACTTTATTTGTCAAATTACACCATAAGCGATCGAATCGCATTAGGAATAGTACAGTCAAATGATTCATCAGGTAACCGTACAACAGTTAAACTATTCATCAGCTAACCGTACAACAGTTAAACGATTCATCAGCTAACCGTACAACAGTTAAATGATTCATCAGGTAACCGTACAACAGTCAAACGATTCATCAGCTAACCGTAATGTAAATATTCGACTGTTAAACCGATTCCCAGCTATTTATTTTCATGTAAAGCGAAAATATCGACAAAACTACTCCTGATTTTCACATTTTATTTGGTGAAAAGCAATTGGAAAGCGACTTTACTTTCGCTAATTTGGGACGACTGTACCAAGGTTGTGTGACACAGTAACTCCATTCTGAGCCAAGTACAGTGTAGCTCAGCCTTGTTTGTTTTGTTTTTTTTTTCTTTGGAGGGCAGAGCTGAAAATAAGGATCTGAGGCCAGTCGTCAAACTGGACGACCTGACAAAATTTTCACTTGCCCAGATCATCTTTCAACTTGCCCGGATAAATAAATTGGAAAATTATTATTAAAATTTAATTTTACAACTATATTTATTGC
>JBCAUG010653007.1:0-13882 GCA_038406175.1 Haplosyllis leylae | reverse complement strand
ATCACATTTATCTGCAAAAATTTTGATTTTTGTGCTTTTTCATGGCCCTCAACATCAGAGAAAGAGGTTTATGCACATCTATATCCATCTACCTGCTTATACCATTAAAATATACACATATACATTGACTATTTTACAATTCAATATCTAATATTTCTTGATAGAACTGAACTTTAATGACTGAGCCCAATTTTGCATCAAATATCAAGCAGATATCCAGGATTATTCGAAGGAACTACTTCTTGCTCCTACGCCAGCTGACCACCCCCTGTATTTTACTTTGATTCTTGCCTTAATTTCGCGTTGTTATGAAAGCATTTGTTGTAGAAAGGTTGGATACAGAATATATTTTGATTTGACAGCTGTAAAAATTGGAGATTAGCGTACTAGTTTATTATTTTGCTGACAGCTACGAATAAAATTCTGAAATATTTCCATCAAGGTCTGTGGGACCAGGATGTTTTCAACGAAATGCAAAATATATGCTTCCACTGACAAGTGGACAAATCCACAAAGCTAAGCTCGAAATATACTCAGAATTTTACGTTTGCTTCCAAATCTAATGTTTTATTAACGGACAAATTTGTTCTGCTTGATTGGCAGGTCAAAATGTTCTTACAATAATGTATAATGACTGCACTGTCTTTAGACCAGAATTTACATGCTTGTGAATCATTACCATTTTTTGCTTCAGCACTCTTTAAAAATACAGACAAGAAGAGAAAAACAAAAACATTATAAATGGAATACTTTAATACTCCAACTTGACTCAGGAGCCTGATTCTAGTCTAGATTGAGTTGTTCTTCATGTTTACGATAATGAGCAAAGAAAAGACTAGCACTTCCAAGGACAATGTGAAGGAAAGGGACAGTGGTGGGCCTGACACACAGGGCGCATGTCCAAGTGCCGGAAATGTGGCCGAAGACTTGTCGTCAGAGCCTCAAAGAAAAGCAAGTTTAATGCAAAGAACGAACACAATATTGGAGCGTATAGACGCGGAAGGTGGTAGGGAAGTAGAGCCACAGGAAGAGGGTGGTGACGGAACAGTACCATTCGTAGACATCGATGATATTTCACAAAACGGACAACTTGTGGTGGGAGATGCCTTAGGTAATGCCATCTGTTTTTGGAAAATGTAAAATATGTGAATTAAACTAAAGGTCAATGAATTGATCATCATCGATCACCCAAAATGAAATAAACTTACGATGTGGGTAATGGGATATGTTTCCATCTTAGTTTGATAAATTGTGAAACAAAATAGATTGCAAATGTAAAATTGAACTGAATGATGGAATATTTCCAGTTAGGTTTGTTGTAAATTCTAATGAAAACTATCTTTGCTTGTTGACAGGATATGAGGAGCTGGGCGCCCTCAGTGCTGGGTACCTGAGGAACCACAATGTGCTGAGAGGAGACGATGAGATCTCGGACGCGATGACGAGCAGTCTGGTCTGCACGGACGGGTCAGACGTAGAGGTTCTGTCCGACAGGGAAATGTCAGATGCTATGGAATCTGGAGCAGAATGTGGAGCAGGACCGCTGGACAATCGTCTGGATAATATGCACATCAGTGCTGAACAGAATAATGCCAACACGAACAATGACGTCGCTACGACCAGCGGACGCTCAATGCAGCCGATAGATGCTGTTGTGCACGTTCAAAATCAGCCGAAAGTAGATGAGACTCAAGCGCGACTGCTGCTTGAGAAGTCAGAAAGTATTCGGAGCAGTGACTCGGACTCGGACACGAATCAGGACATGAACCAGGACGTGAATCAGGACGAGGAGCTGATGTCAGTGTCGATGACCGGAACGTTTGAAAGTCCGACGCGTCAGAGCAGGACACAGACAGGGACAGATTCGCCTCCAGCATCGGGTAAGGATACATCTTTTGTCTCCACTCATTATGAATAATAATAATAATCCATACGCAAGCGATATCACTTTCCCTCCGAGTAAATGAAAATTAAATGTTGTAATGGGTGACTTTCCCGTTGTGGCGTGTTCACACTGACCAAGACAGTCCGAAACTAAGACCCGAGAACTAAATGGCTTGAATGAAACTGAAAAGGAATTGTTGACATTGACCTGACAACACTGACAACAGAATTACATCTAAAGGTATCGATTTTTGACTCGAGGGTGAACTATTACAGTGTGATATTCATTGTGACCGATCTCGTCAAAAGCGCAATCCCGTGTGAACCGAATAGCTATCGTTACAGAGATACTGGAGCAGATCGCTAACGGTTCAATCAACCGACCGGACAGTCTGTCGCTGCCCAGACCTCTACAGTACTACGAGAGACAACATCGAAAACTCGTCAGATCTGAGAGCAAATCATCTTCCTGCAGTACTTACAGGTAACATTAGATACCGTTCTTATCATCCGATTTATTCATTAAGCAACTACCTTTGTCTTTGTAAGAAAACTGAGTGACTTATGGATCTCCCTTCATGGAAGAAAATTCTTGTACTGTAGAAGAGATGTAATGTGTAAGTAAGTTTTTGTAAAAGGAACTTTTGTGAACCACGAAGGGAATTTATTTCTGTCGCATTTTGTAAACAACAAACTACCCCCGTTTACAGAGCCACCGATATTTGTTTCGAACTTTGGATTTTGCCTGTGATTGGGGCTTATGCACTTTTAGAGCTTATTTAAACTGAGCGTCCTCGTTATTTCGATCATTCTTTCTGCTTTAAAGGGCATTAACGAATCATTTACCTATCATTTGACGACATCTGGCACACGGACGCTCAGTGTGAATAAGTCTTAATAACAATGCTTTTTGATACTATGTTTTAAGCCAAAGTAGCACAGAAGCTTTAATAGAGGCCGCCACCAGCACGCCACTGCATGTACAGGGTAAGTTCACACGACAGGGTGATTCCGTCGAGTTCGTCGCGGAGGATCTGGACGAGAAAATCCGCATGAGCAGTCCTCACAGCAAACGAGGTAAGGCTGCGTTCACACTGCTCGAAAGCGAAGACGAAAACGCAAATTTTCTTTGACCATAGCCGCTACTCACCACTCATTAAATTTCCCAAGAATCCAATAAAAAGCGTCTTTGCTTTGCACAGTGTAGGGGGCTATTCACACCAAGCGAGGGCGTAAAAGATCAAAGAACTATCAGAAAAGATCAAAGGATGGGCAATAAACATCAAAGAAATTTTTCGCTTTCTCTTTCGGGCGGTGTGAATAGGCCTTTGAGTTCAAGAAGCGAAGTTGTAAGGTTAGAGGCAAGATGAATAAGAGGAATTCTCTTCCCCCCCCCCACCCCCCCCCTTTTAAAATGTAGTCGTGTATGCTCCTTTGGAAATTGATAGGGGATCTGGGAGGGAATGGCTCCTCCCCATACAGGAGTGATTGTTCCAAAGTTAATGTTAAAGAGTTGGAAATTGGGATGTGTTTGTGTAGACTAAGAACATATGCAAGGTTGGAGTGTAAATTTACTGAAGCATATTTCGCACGGTTGGTTTGCAGAAGCGTGGTTAGTAAGTCGCACCTCCAGTAATCGCAGTATTAGTAGCATCAACAGCCTATCGAGTTCAACATCCGGGTTATCAACGAGTTCAGCGTCTGGGTGGTCGGCGGTATCCAACACTTCCGGTGCAATGTCGAGGTACGTACAACACCAGACAGGTTTCTTTGGGAATAGACACATTTTATTTTGCAGATATCTGGTGGTGGTAAGCTTCTAAAATTTGAAGAACAATAGTCACAAAATTGAATTTAAATCTAGCACACACTAGCTTCCATTTATGTACAGCTATATGTATCATTAGTCACTGCATGTATGGTTGTTGGGTCCTGTTTAAAACAACTGATTCGGACAACCGTTTTATTAAAGGCAACGTCAGTGTCGGTTTGTGTGAACGTTCCTCGGGTTTTGTTTCCTCGTAAGCTTGTTGTATTTAGACTGAGCTCGGCGTGAATAGGCCTTGAAGTTCAAGAAGCAAATTGTAAAGTGAGTTGTGCTGCAACTTAACGCTTAGAAAAGACAGCTCACTTCTTAGAAGGCTCAAAGTTAGTGGCCGTTGAAAATAGGTTCTAAGGTGTACGACAAATACGATGTTTCAGATCGCCGTCTGTGGTAACTCAGAGCCCGGAGGACATTCCTCCCATTGATCCACGTGCTGTGTTGGAGCTAGAGCTGTACGCGAGGAGGGTGGCCGCGAGCCTAGATCAGATGATGAGTAACCTCAACACCAACCTGCACAAAGTAAGTGTAACTCACTATAAGATAAATGATACAGGTAGAACTGAGTAGGAAGTGAAGGAGAATCGGTCACACGTCATGTGACACTGCAGTAAATAGAGTACCGCATGGATTCAGGAATGAATGATTCTTTTCGAGAATTTAATTCAAAGTAGGTGTATTTTAATTTTAACGCATTTTGTTTCAGATGTCACACATCACAGTCGGGTGTGTCGACGCGTATAAAGACGGCATAGATAGAACCTGTGATTCAGTCGACGCTTCTATTAAGGTTGTTATTAAGTTATTCTCACTATCAACAGTTGCCATGATCAAGTGAAGAACCAAAATAATGAGCAATTTAAAATTTACATGAAGTGTGAACCAAAACCCGCATTCATTCTTAGTTGGTTAATAAAGCTTAAGAGAATTCGTATCAATGGGAGAAATATCGATAGAATTATCGCTGTTGCTGAACGAAATATCAGCAAACACCATAAAGACACAAAGTTCCGAGTTGTATTTTAATAACACATGCAGTATTTTGTTGCAGTCAATGTATGCGTTAATGGCGAAGTGTGAAGAGTTGAGCACAAATATCAGACCAGTTTACAGATTAGCTGACCAAATGTAAGTAAATGAACAATTGAGATTTCTCGAAGGGTCAGTTTCTGAAAAGAATGTTCCACGAATAGGCAGATTTGTGTACGAAGTCGAAGTTATTTTATTGGACTGAAGAGAACCAAAAAATAATATTTTTCGGGAATATGTGAAATTTCCAGACTGAGTGCTTTATGTCTTATATTGTTATTGGAAACAAAAATTACTACAATGGTCTGTAACTGAGAACGTTAACGCTGACATCAAATACTAGTATATTGTACTATTGGTTTGCGATTTATAAGAGATGTAGTGTTTGGTTGAAGGATTATTACTGCCCGCATTCCGATTGATACTGGAAGGCAATTTTTCACACCTGTATGTCCGTTCACAGGGGAGTGGGGGGGGGGCAGGTACCCCAGCTCACTGGTCCCTGGTCTCTGGTCCTTTCCAGGGGGTACTGCTATTCCTATCACTGGTCCTAATCAAAGTCCTGCCCCAGGTCCTGTCTGGGAGAGGGCATACCCCTGTCCTCCCAGGATAGGGGTACTCCCCAGCCAGGATAGGGGTACTCCCCCGGCCATTATAGGACCCCCCCCCCCCCGCACAGGAGAGCGAGTGGTTGCTACGCATCGGGCGGTTCGCCTCTTGCAGTCACGCAAGAGGACATTCTTGTCCTCATGTTAATTTATTTCTGTTGCTCATTTTCAGAAAAGAAATAAAGCGATTGTTAGATCTGTTCGAAGCACAACTTGCTAAAGACGAAAAACCAACCCCTTGATGAATATATATTTCATTGAATTTCTCCATTCTTCATTGAGAGAAGTCGGTCAGAATGGGAATCAAAACCATCAAGAATTTCTGCAGAATTATTGCCTGCTGCCTTTCGTACAAACGCTCTGTAACTACGTCATTCAAACGTTGAACTGTAAAACCATCCTGGAATTACGCAGACGATTTGGACAACCAACGTTAACGCTGAAAGCTTATTTTCCTCTGCCAAATAGTTTGCTGAAGATAGTGCATTTTAAGAGTTTCTTCACTCTCCCCGAAAAGGAGAAAACGGAGAACAACTTGTTTAATGCGCCGCCTTCAGGGAAAGCACAAATACTCTCTGATCCTAACGCAACTCATTATAAAATAGCTTCACTTTCGTTCAATGTAAATAACCCGTATTACTTTTCACACAACCTGAATTGAACTCACTATTTCGACCATGATTCCCCGTGAGAGTTTTAAATGGTTTCAAACCCCATGCCTTTAGCCTTTATCACACGTAACGTGGGGTTTTCAAGAATTTATTCCATAGCAACAAGTGGTAGTGGTCACACATAACATCTGCGTTTGAATGAAGGGGATAGGAATTTCACATGATCTTAAAACGCAGACGCAAGCGCAAACGTCGGGTGTGAACCAGCCTTTACCAATTTTTGTTCCATTGCTGGTCCGTGTCATTGAAATATATTCGAAGTGAAATGTAAGTTGGAGTTGGATTCGTGTTGTATGGAAAAAAAACATTAACGCAACCAATTTGCGGCATCAGTGGGAAAACTTAGAAGTATGACCCAAATAGCTCCTGACCAAATGTTCCGCCTTTTATATGTATCCGCTGGAAGGAATTGTACAGTGCTTTTGTTAAGAAAATTCTTTTGCATGTTATACTGTGTAAATACCAGTATGTATGAACACTTGTCATTTTGCTAGTGGTAATTATTTTTCCGCGACAGTTCATTCCCGGTTAAAATGTTTAATTTTAATGTTGTGCAAAATACTCAGTTTTTTGCAGGTGTTAATTTAAGTGCAGTTGAGCATCCTTTCACACTCACTACTATTGGCGACAACTTCTCTTGCGGCCAAAGAAAAGTTTAGTTATGTCAGTGTAATTTTCATTTACGTTTCACTTTTTTTCTACCAAAAACTGAAATAGTTTGTGGCTGTAAGGCCTGTTTAGACATTCCGACCCCGTCACCGTGCTCGTCACCGTCAAAGTTTATCATTGTGCTAATGGTGGTGGACCGTTTGACGGGCAAAATGGGTTCCATATCCATTCTGCCCATCAGATGCCCATCACCATTGGCACAATTGTAAAACTTGACGGTGACGCGGTCGGAACGTGTAAACATTCCTTTAGAAAGGAGGCTCTGCACTGTGGTGATGCACCAAGTTGTTTTGTATCTGCAAGACGTTTAGTTACATGTGTAAAGCATCAAAATACCAATGATATTTTCGAGTCATGCATGCATTTAGGTTTAACTACAGGTCTCTTTCCTTGTAAACTTTAAAGTGTAAGACCTAGGTTTTACTCGTATTATGGGGGCAACTACTATTTCACTTCTAAATTTTAATGACAAGTCAAAGGAACAAATCAGTCACATATTTTACAGATAAATTGATCAAATATAACTTGGAAGCCAATAATATGAATGAGGAAACTAGTCACTTGTATGGTTGAAATGCACCAAAGCTCAAGTGATAATGCCTGGCCAGTGCAAGTAAATGTATGCACACAACTAATTATGTAAAACGGACAACACAGATTGTTACATTCGCACTAACATTCCGAAACGAGTTCAATGTTTCTTGCTTCTTGTGGTCTTTGCTGTTGAACAGCTGAAAACCTCTGTGATAAGGACGTGTTAAGTCTAAAGTACTGTTTACACGTTCCAACGCCATCACCGTCACCGTCAAAGGTTTATCATTGCGTCAACGGCCCGTCACCATTAGCACAATGACTAACCTTGACGGTGACGGGCACGGTGACAGTGACGGCGTCGGAAAGTGTAAACAGACTGGAATGTTAATTTTATGGTCTCCAAAAACTATTGAAATTGAGCGGTTACTTTTCATATAATAAGTACAGCACTTGAACTCTTCTGACCTTAAATTTCATTGGACTGTCAAGAGGTACTACTATTTTCATAAGATTTAATGTATCCAACTGGTATAATCACGAAAGAAATTAGGTGTTTCAGCAGCAATTGAAGCTATAATATAAATGAGATTGCTCAAATTCAAACATTGTAATTATCAAATTTTCTGAGCTTGCTTTCAATTCAAGACATTTTTACCATTGCACAGCAGACAAATATCCTGTTTATTTTGCATCCATTGTAGTGTTAAAACTTGGTGGATTTGGAAATTGATTCTTGTGTTATGAAATGAGAAAGTTGTGTGAAATTAACGTACCATCTTTATTGTTCAGTAAAGGTCCGTTCACATGGTGCAATTGCGACAATAAAACTAAATCCTATACAGCCCATAAGTTGTAGAAAATGTAACACAGTCGTTCTCAGAAAAAAGTAGGACCGTGTGAATGGGCCTTAAGGAATGGGTGTTGTGTACCTCAACGAAGCATTAAAACTAACGCAGACCAGCGATTGGTTTACCTGCTGGGTTACACATCTTTGTTGAACATGGAGAGAAAAGAAGAAAGTTTGTTTCCAGACATTGTTTATCGACAGACCACTGAAACCCTGAGGCATCTTAGTTTTCATGTTGCTCCACTTTGCCGGAAAATACATTTTGAAATCCTAGTTTAGTTACTGAGCCACTAATGGAACAAGTGTAGCCGCTGCATTCCAGTGAGTAACGCCCTCTGGTGGGGACCAGTGAATAACGCCCTCTGGTGGCGACCAGTGAGTAACGCCCTCTGGTGGCGTCTAGTGATATTGTTGTGTTAAAGCGGTCGATCGTTTACGTGAAGGTGGGTGTAGTCACGTGTTTTTGGTGCTTAATTATTGATACGTTTTTATGTTGTGCGATATTGTATAGAATAAATAGCGGAATAATATATAGGAGTACTTTGTACCAATGAATGAGGTAGTGGATTTTACAGAAACACACATCGTCAAGTTCTTCCTTTTTCTCAGCTTCCGATTTCGATTACATTTTATGATAGATCTGCCATGGGGTCAGTTTTTTAGTGCTGAATGGATGTAGAACTTATTCAGCACCAGTGTCAGTCCCATCCCATGCATTGATATCAATTTTAACGCGCTCTTGTAGAGTTCGGTAGCTGTATCCGTAATGAAGTCTAGTTCACAACATGCGTAAAACCCTCGTGTATTTTAGGCGAGACTGTGCACAGTAAGTTGTGGCCATGTCCACTTAAATAAAGTACACTAGTCCAAACACAGACATCTACCTCATGCATTACATATACTGTATATTGTTGTCAGAGTAGAAAACGGTTATTGTGAACAATTTCACAATGCACTATTCAGACTATTGGAAGTGTGAATCGGTGTCGGTATATATGAACTCTAGAAATAGGTAGTGTACTGTTATATCACATCACGGTACCGAGAAAATGGTTTTCAATAGGAATCTGTTGTTGTTGACAAGGAGTTTGAAATCGCTGCGACATTATCGTCACGTGACAAGAAAGTATGCAACGAAGAAACCGGAATTCATCTCCAAACTTAAAACGGGAAAGAATGTCTGGATTATAAATAATCAAAATATATTCGATAATCTAGCATTAGAGGATTGGTTGTACAAATATGAAGATTTTCAAGATAAAAATTTGCTGTTACTTTGGAGAAATAAACCATGTGTTGTCATTGGTCGACATCAGAATCCATGGGCAGAACTGGATGTTACCAAAGCAATACGATCTGATATAGAGGTTGCTAGGAGAAGCAGTGGAGGAGGAACGGTAGGAAATTTTATTTTTTGTCCACAGATGCATTTGGAATGCAGCAACAATTCTTGAAGGCCTGTTCACTGAAGGCCTGCCCGCATCGAGCTAAAGCGAAAATTTTCTTTGACTTTTGCTATTTGTTCTTAGATCTTTTTTCGCTTTCGCTCCCGCTTGGTGTGAACTGCCCGATTTTGATTCAGATAAAGTGTCCGATTCCGATAATATTTCTGTACATTTCTGTGGAAGTAATCGAACCCATATCAGAATCGGAAACAAACTAGAAATCGCAATCGGTGTGCACACTCCCTAAGGGATACAATATGTTCCTTATAAGTATAAGGTTTAAACCCGTTTTACCCTGAACAATATCTTAAAGAACGATACACGCACCTCAAAGGTAATTCCAGAATAAAATCTGTTTTACTTTAATGTGAAATTCCAGCATCACTGTCATTGTGCATTTCAAAGTTTTAATATTGTGCTTTGACCGGCACAATCGGTTCCAGACCCATTTTGTCCATCAAAGTAGTCATGGCCATTGACGCAATCTTTCAGATACGTTCACGTTGACATTACGTACAACCAGACCATACCGTGTATCATGTTTATCACGCAGGTGTATCACGACCTTGGGAATATGTGTGTTACTTTCTTTACAAGACGAGATTTGTACGATCGACGGCCCAACCTTGAGCTGATCTGTGAGGCTCTTGGACAGAATTACTCACTAGACGTCAGTATAAACGATCGGGATGATATACTTCTACAGGGCCAATACAAAGTGAGTAAAGCGTGCACTTCGCTGCCCAATTTTTACAAGAAAGTCCTGCGTGACCGCAAGAGGCGTACGGTCCTCTGCGTAGCAAGTACTCACTGTTCT
Organism: Haplosyllis leylae; assembly: GCA_038406175.1. NCBI lineage: Eukaryota > Metazoa > Annelida > Polychaeta > Phyllodocida > Syllidae > Haplosyllis > Haplosyllis leylae. Next base: position 3,556 of record JBCAUG010653007.1, on the reverse strand, counting down.
CTACTGTTCCTGGTGGGGACCGGGGGGGGGGGTTACCCCAGTCCCAGCCGGGGGAGGGGGGTAACCCAGTCCCAGCTGAGGGGGGTATCCCAGTCCCAGTTGGGGTACCCCCCCCCCCGAAAGGACCTAGGACCACAGACTAGGGGAAAGAACCTGGGACTGGGATACTCCCCCTCCCGTCGACAAACAGGCACCTGTGAAAACAGTACCTTCGGATGCGGGTAGTAATAAAGTCACTTCAGTTGTAGGATTACTCCAAAGACAAGTAGATTTTCTACATTTATCGAAGCGTACAGTAAAAACTGGAAATAAGAGGTACTGGAAGTTTGTAAAAGGAAGGCGACTTTCCAATGCAATGCCTCAGTTACGCAACATTACAGGTTTTCTTTATCCCGTCTTGTTGTCATTTGTAACAGATCTCAGGAACAGCAGCGAAGCTCGGTGGCAAAGTGGCGTATCACCATTGCACCCTGTTGCTTGATGCAGACAAATCTGTAGTTAATAGTATACTTCACTCACCCATAGTAAGTACAATGTAAGTGTATTACACTGGTATTTTTGTATTCATGTATTGGTCATTCAATCAGATAATCGGTATTAAAGTGAACCCGAATTGAAAGAAACATATTATAAATGTTTGACGTTTTTCCGTTAATTTGAGTATTGATTATGATGCATTCACACTGATCGAGACTGATTCAGTACAAAACAGTATACGATGGAAGTCCGTGCTGGTGTTGGTTTCGGTGCTGTGTGAACACTGGCGCGCATTTCTCAGCCACATCTATATAGTAAAAGCCCAGCTTGTTGATTGCAGAAAGGTTTGGAGAGTAATGCCACAGAAAGTGTTCCAGCGGAAGTAAGGAACCTGAGGGACGCAGATCCATCCGTGACGTATGAAGGAGTGTGTCGCGCCATCGCAGAATGTTATCTACGAGAGGAACAGGTGAAGGTAAGGGCGCATTTACACTGAACAAACGCGAAAGCCACAGGTTCTTTTTGATCTTTGCAGTTGCTCAAACTAAATATCATACTTCCATTTTTGAAGCCAATGAAATGGGATAAAGTCATAACAATGAGAAGGGTTTTTTTTGACAGTTATTGGGGATAGACGATCTTGTAACTGAGGAATTATCTCGCAAATATAGTTGGTTACAAATTGTGAGTTGCCTTTCAAACCAATAGCTTTTAACAATTGGGGTTATCAATCCTAAATGAGCTCGTTCTTTGGCAGTTTTGTACGATGATCAATTTGAACTATTTCTATTTTCAGGATATTGTATATATCGATTCCTGTGATGGTAACATATTCCCGACCATACAGCAGTGTCATCAGGAAGTGGCGTCATGGCAATGGATTTACGGCAAAACTCCGAAATTTACAGTAAGTTACACACTGGCCTTTTTACAGCCAGTTGATTCAGAACAATTTTGCTGCAAAAGAGCGGTGAAATGATGCGTGGTAAATTTAAGGCAAACTGTCCTCCAGGAAAGGACTGTGAACCACTGATATTTAATCTGGCCCTGGCCTCTGGTCCCTTGTCCTTTCTCGGGAGGGGGTGTACCCCAGTCAGGCCTGAAGCCAGGGGGTACCCCAGTCAGGCATGTAGCTGGAGTGAGGGAGATACCCTTAAACAGGACCAAGGGTCCTCCAGACAGGACAGGCGGGAGGTACGTCTCTTGCGGTAACGCATGAGGACTTTCTTGTTGTTATTTATTTCCTCGTAAATTGCAGATAAATCGAAAGTTTCATGGATTGATGGGACACAAACCGATGACACTAGATGTGGATCTGCTCATTCAGAAGGGACGCATGCACGATGTGAAGTTAAAGGTGTGTTACTTTTATGCTTAGAAATTAGAACAACTGTTTCACAGCCACACCACTGTGAGGTACACTTCCTTTACGGTCAAGCATTTTGGAGATACAGCTGTATCCCATAAATGTGACCACTCATTTGGGTGATCACGCCCCCTGGTGGGGACAGAAAAACCACCCACCATGTGCAAAGGTTGGATGCAGAAGCAGGGCACAAAGGATCCAGCGATTGGGCATGAAGGGCACAGAGGTTGGTCGTGAAGGGCATAAAGGTACAAAGGTGGTTATAAAGGGTACAAATGGCACAAAGACAGGGCACAAATGAAAGTTGTGAAGGATGGGCACAAAAGTTGGGCGTAAAGGGCACAAACACAGAGCACAAATTTTTCGGGCAAAAAACAGAAACCAACCAATAAGGTGACTCTAACGAGCCACCAAAAATCTCAGTTGTTTTGAAAATTTATATTACAAGTTTATTGTAGTAATTTGACAAATCTATATTAATTTCAAATTTCTGAATAACTGTATTGTCATTGTGTACAGTTGACAGGCTCAGACTGTGACCTTGTCACCGCAAATATTTTCTGTGAAGCACTGCGAGACAAAAGATTCTGGTGGAATGACGTAGATGACGTCATAAAAAAAATTCATGACGACCAGGAAGAGTTTCACAAATGTTGTGATATAGGATACTCATGGATAGCATTGTGTTTTAATGAATTATTTTATTGAATTGATACACAGGTCTTGGAAAAAAACATTGACTTTTTGTGTTCTGGAAGAATCGTCGCTAAGCAAATGCTATTTAACCTGTTTGAATGACTGTTTTGAAAAGCCGTCTGATATTTATGACCACATTTTCGATTAATTAATTTTATTATCACATGCTCTCTATGTCATTTACGACCCTGTGTCCATTCAAATTTGAAGCGGCAGAACAAATGGGTGGGACTCTAACTTATCAGGACTTCAGGAAGCTGCAGACGTTCTGATTGCCAGTTGCACCGGTTAAAATAGGAAATCACCAACATTACTGTTCACGCGGTACAATTGCAACTGCGATTTATTTCTTGTAACTGGGTTGTATGGCATTTAGGATCATTGTCACAATTGCACCGTGTGAACACTTAAGGCTTGTTTACACGTAACGTTTGCGTGTGCGTCTGCGTCAACGTTTGGCTCAAGTTTTGTATTGAATCAAACGCACATGCAGAAAATGGGTCTGAACCCATTCCCTGCGTTTTCCATTAGCAATGTTAAAGTTTTGACGCAGACGCAAATGCTGCGTGTAAACAGAGCTTTAATGCTAGATGAACATTTGCAGCTGACTGACGTTAATTTCTTACACCTTAATTTCTACTTTGACGTAAATAATAAATAAAATCTTATGTGATATTAATTGTTGAAGGGAAGTAAATTAGATAGACACTGGTCAATGTGGTTGTCTCTCAAACGAGGTGCCGCTGAAGAGTTCCCACTGTACATTAACATTTCAGGGGTGTGTTCGCTTAGGCTTAATTTGTACCAACTGATTTGGTGTTCTCATAGCATTACAATGGAAGTGTTGACACCTGCTCGTTGCAAAACAGCCACAAGTCACCGAAACGAGCACACGCCTGAGCAAATTGTAAAATGAAAGCAAACATGGAGGGAGAACAATTACAGGTCGGGCACGGCTAAATCGAACACGGTTAATTCGAAGTTCCACTTAATTCGAACTTTCAAGCAATGCTTGAT
>JBCAUG010652896.1:0-13883 GCA_038406175.1 Haplosyllis leylae | reverse complement strand
GTAACAAATTACAATAAATCACAGTTTAAATCACAGCTTTTAGTATTTTTTACATAGTTAAGATCCAGTTAACAATTTATTTTTTTTGGAAATTGAGCAAAATCAATTTTCAGCTATGAAAAGATGCGCCCTCTGCTGCAGTGATGTACGTCTGTGCTGATGGATTCCAGTGTGAAGCAGCCCCCCCCCTGTTGCGTTTTCCCACTCCAACAAGTAAATTAAAGTATCTGGGGTTGGGTGGGTGGGAATTTAAAATTGGTCTTCTTGATGCCCACACTGAGCCACTCAAAAAATGCCATCACCTGATGTGACGTCACGAATTTTTAATGAACTTTGCTAGGAGGGGGGTTCCAAGCAATGAGCTATGCCTCAGGCTCGCAATTAATAAACTTAGCATGTGCTAAGTTATGACAATTACTTTGTCTTTGCAGATTGCTCTTTTAAGGTTTAACTTACAGTTATGACGACTTTGTGTATCGGAGTGAATAATAATACATGGGTGTGCCAGTTGAAAGGCGGTCACAGGACCACCTGCTTTATTTAAGAATGAAGTAACAAATTACAATAAATCACAGTTTAAATCACAGCTTTTAGTATTTTTTACATAGTTAAGATCCAGTTAACAATTCATTTTTTCGGAAATTGAGCAAAATCAATTTTCAGCTATGAAAAGACACACCAAGACTGGCCAAAAAACAGCTGAAATCTATAATGCAATGCTGAACACATGAGTGGCACACTCCACTGTTTGAGGTTATGCAATAATAAAATAGTAAAACATCAAAACTCAATAAACCTGAACGACCTTGCTGGTCAATGAGATATGTATGGAGATTAAATAGTAATGCCGAAAAAAGGCATATAGACACCCTGGTGTCTAAAGTTCTGTTTGGCTAGGATTATATGACTTAGCAGACAACAAGTAGCCCAGAAGAGCAACAATGCAACAAAAATAAAATGATATCACGAATGACTTTAAATTTCAAGACCAAGTAAGGCCTTACTGGTGGTATTGAAGAACCACCTCATGCCCCCTCTATTGAGCTTGTGTGACCTTAAAAACTTGGGGGGAATGTCACCTTGAATGCTGAGACTGGCGAAGAGATTAACATAATTCATTCCGGGTTTCTTACTAAAGTTATCTTTGATTTGTTGCAATTTAAATGCTGCAAACCAGTGTAGATCAGATCTTGGCCCAATTGGTAATACTGATAGCACAAACAGAAACATTCTGCTATTATGAATGTGAAGAGCGTTAATAAGCTTCTTATAATCATTGATGAATTGGCCCAGCTGAGTTTCTAAATTGTGATGGCCTACTGTGAGAAAGCAAATATCGATGTCAGAGAAATTTTTTAACCTTGGACTTATATGTTCACTAATATCCTTTATTTTATCATTGTTAGGCACGTAAAGTACTCTAGCATTAGTGTGAACGTTTTCTCCAAACAAGTCTGTCAGTATCATCACCTTCGAACCTGCAAAATTAATGCATGGCCTGCATTAGAAATGAATGCAGTTTCGTAGCTATATTTAATTTTTCCTGCCAAGGACAATGGATGTATTGTTTGTAACAGTCAGATTTCCAGTCACCTAATAATTTAATTTGTCTTTCTGGAACACCACAGGCTGCTAAATATGAACTTCCCCCTCTGCGAAATGCACGGGTGGACCAAGATTTGTCTGACATACCAAGTTTCTTGATCTGAGTTTTGAGAAAATTGTTAAATGTGTAGTACGAGATAGGGTCACCATTACTATGACAGAATGCAGGTTTGTTTCCTTTCATTGGAACAAGAGAAATCATGTTTGTCAAAGCCCATACCGGGCATAAAAGTGAACCTGTAGCTTCCAGTAGAGGAAACTGTAAGCACCTTTCACCGGCCTGGATAGTTTTAGTCCAGAAAAGCATGATAAGAAATCCATTTGAGGTTTGCTGAATGTGCTTTCACCTCATGTACTTAGTTTCATACTCCTTGTCTGGAGTAACATGTGATTACAGATAATAGAATAGCAGAAAAAAGCATGTGGTGAACAATGCCCACATAGTTGCTTCAAACTTGTCAGACAAATCCAGATTACCACAAATATTCATAAGAATACAAGCTGTCATAGGGTGAGCTCTTTTTGGCGAAGCTGGTTTTAGATTACAAATACCATGTAACATGAGTTTAACCATTGGGAATTGTTTCTCTGGGACTTTGTAGCCAACTGTCATTGCCACTGTTCGCAGAGAGCTCACGACACATTTAATAGTCTGTGGTTTAAGTTTTATAGATAGATACTGAGCAAACATGCTCAAAGTAATTTCATTAAGAGGAAAAGGTTTGTAACCATATTCCTCACAGAATTTAGTATAGGAGTTCAAATAACTCATGTAATTTGAAGACGTACCATTGTTAAGTGCTGCTCGTTGTGACTTAGTCATTTCAAGTTCAAGTTCGAAGCTCTTGTTCTCCACATCACCAGCATTCAGTGATGTTGACATGGCTTGTCTGCCCAGTCCATCACCCCTTCCTGGATGCACCATTGGCATTTTGTCTGTCGTGTCGGGCTCCAGCGTGCTGCTGTTCGCCTTTGTGTCATCTTCCATTTGTAAAGCTTGTTCCAAATTTGACTTGATAACCAATTTACCATGGTCTTGTCTTCCTGCAATTACCAATAATCAATGACATTAAAATCCGTGACTATCGTCTCGGTTAGATTAAGCCCCTTTGTATATTTATAAAATTCTTGCACAAAATGCTGTGAAATATGCCATCTACTCAAACAGTCAGCAATTCTGTTATTAATTCCAGGCAGATACACTGCTCTGACTCTAAAATTAAATTTAGCAGAATGAAATCTTATTTCCCTAAGACATTTTTGCATGAAGATGCAGTTGGCCTTCCCCGTACGCAGTACTTGCACTGAGGACTCATTGTCACAATAAACTAAGATGTTTAATCCAGAGAATGAAGGAGCTCATTCTCTGATTGCTATTAAAATAGCATATAGTTCGAATTGTTAATGTGTTTTCCTTCCTGAATGATATGATCAGGTAACTCAAAATGAAAATAGTGTTTAGATGACCAAGCACCGCACCCTGATAAGCAACTATCAGAACTGAAGATTGCATCAGGAGCACTCCAATTTTCAGTGGGAATGCAAGAAACGCCATTATAATCTGTAAGGAAAGTATCCCACCATACCAGATCTCTGTGCATTTCTTCAGAAATAGAAATAGCCTCCTCACAATCATATGCTTCCTTGAGCACTGTGAGAATTTGAGAGAAAAAGAGACAACCTTCACACACACAACTTTGCAGTGAAACTCAGCATTCCCACTAGACTTTGTAGGTCATGTAAAGAGGCTGATTTACGATTCAACCATAAATGAACTGTATGTTTGATGGACATTAATCTGTCCTGGTCTATACTCAGTGTTTGGTTTACTGAGTCTAATAATTTGCCAAGAAAAATCATAGAAGTTGATGGTGGATGTGCTTTGTTCACGGATTCTAAAATACCTATTTTGGAAAGAATGTTCCCCAATTCCTCGTATGCAAGCACTGCTTTTGAAGGAACGTCAACTCCACCCAGGTCATCAATATAATTAAGAAGGGAGAAACCTCTCTGTTTCATAATGTATGGAATTATGGAGGAAACTCTTTGTGCAATGTAACATGAACTGGTCATTCCCATTGGGAGAGATGAATCTATGTAGATTTCATTATCTATACAGTAACTGAGTTTAACTGCATCGGAAGGGTCCACGAAAATTTGTCGATAATATCGTTTGAGATCCCTTTTGAACAACAGAGAGCCAACTCCTTTAGAAACCATTAAAGCAGCAAGATTATCTACTGTGGGTAGACACCAATCGATCTGGATTCCTAGGTAATCCTCCTTTCGAATGCCTTCATTGACCGCCAGACCTTTGGGAAAAGAAAGATCGAGAATAATTCTCTTTTCAGTAGAATCTTTTTTATCTCTGGTATTCAGAGGAGAAATTCCAATAGGTTGGTTAAAGGGGTTGTTTCTGAATGGTCCCACAACAGATTTGTATTCAAGTTCCATTTTAATGTAACTTTTAACAGCTGTTAAATTGACATTTGCGCCCTTCCAATTTTTTAGAATTTGGGTGTTGTAAGGCCTACCATCATGGTTGATCGGCCATCTGTATTTCAGAAAATTTAAAATTTCTTTGTCATGGTAACCAATCAGTAACTTTTCCAATCTGTCCAAATTCCAAAAGACAGGTAATTTCAACTTGAGCCCCAAATAATTTGGTTTTCCAGAAGCATGTACTCTGTTCGAAATTTGAACGTAATCAAGTCATTCATGTTTGGTGAACTGACACTCGTCAGAACCGGCTTTGTGGTAATTTTTTATTTTAGCACGAAACCAACACACTCTACACACATGATGTAACTTGACTATCTGACCATTGAATTTCCCATTATGATGGGTTGTGAAGGTACATTTGTTGTTGTTGTAATCTTTACACCACTTAAAATCTGACTGCACACTGTCAGATTTCTTTTTGTCAACTGGTTTCTCAACCACATCCTCCACCTTCATATTATTGAACCTGATTTCATTCTGCAGATGCTCGATTTCGTAAAAATCAGCCCAGAAGAATTCCCCTTTTTTGATAGCATTAAGGACTTCTCTGTATAGTTCTTTTGACTTGGTGAAACCCAACTTTTCATTTAATTTTGAAATTCTCTTCATGACATAAATTCTAGTGTCACATTCAGATTCAGAAATTTTAGATCTATTCAGTATTTGAGTTTCTCCCATAATATATTGATCAAACCTCATCTGGTCAAAGCTGACCTCATTTTTGGTGCCCAACATAGCTGTGGCCCATTTAACTTTCATAGCCAGATCAGATTCTTTAGGTTTTTCATTGATACCACTGCAAATCTTACCTCTGTGTGATGACGACCTGGATTGAGATCTAGAATAAGATCGAGACTTAGAGGTTCGTCTATGCCACATAGCTCCACCACCTGTAGAATGGAATTTTCTCCTTGATTCCCTTTCACTGCCACTGGAGCTTGAACTGCTTGATGAGCTGCTTTCAGATGATGAAGATTCAGATATCTGAGACTTTCTTTTTCTCAACTTCCTTGCTGCTTTGCGTTTAACCCACCTAGCTTGTGCCCATTCCATCAATGCTGCAATAAAATCATTCTTGTCAACAACCCCAGAAAGATGGGCATACTTCTAAGCTTTCTCACATGCTAGGCTTACTTTTGATTGCAGATTTTTACTGCATAACTTAACGTTATCATTAACTTTTTGCACTTTATTGACAAATTCACCCTCTTTTCGCTTGCGAAGTTCGTGAATTTTCTCACGGTATTTATCAATGCTGTCTTGGATTTTTTCACTCTGCAATATCTCGTACTCGAGTTTATCATGTTCTAAATGTAACGATTTCTCTTCCTCCATCTTGGCTCTCAATTCTTGAGAAATTTTTGCTTTGCAACCACAAGGTTTGGCTGCCACCCCTTTTGGTTTTTTCACAGTTTTTACAGGTGAATCAACTGACAACTCTTTGCCTGCATGTAGTGATACTGAGTCCGAAATAACAGAGCTTTGGCCAGACTTATATTCTAAAGATTCTTGAGTAATTGTTCGATCTATATCAGCCTGTGAGGAGTTGCCATTTTGATTTTCAAGCTCAGCATTGGCATCCTCCATCTTCGTGAAACTGAAATTGGAAGAGAAACTTTTACCATCAGGATCACTCCAATATCTTAGACTTTCTTTACTAATGTCTGCAGAGATGCTTTTAGGTTTAACTTTATTAAGTTTATGAGCCTTGCTGGCCAGTTTTTTGTTTGAAGTGAATCCATAATGATTCAAATGTTCGAAATCTAGACTGACACCATGCGTTCTACCTACAATGTCTTTTTCTGACATGATTACCCACTGCTATGAAACAAAACTTTCACAACAGGTGCTCTATGCCTTTAATCAGCATTTGATACTAAATTCATGCAGAATTAAGAAATATTTCTCATCTTAACGGCGATTTTATCAGATAATTTAAAATTGGTCTTCTTGATGCTCGCACTGAGCCACTCAAAAAATGCCATCACATGATGTGATGTCACAAATTTTTAATGAGCTTTGCTAGGGGGGGTCCAAGCAATGAGCAATGCCTCAGGCTCGCAATTAATAAACTTAGCATGCGCTAAGTTATGACATGTAAGGCCAGCAACTCGGGCTATTTCGCTCACAAAAGCAAATTTCCTCAGGTAGGAACATCCGTATTGAAAATGCGAAATTTTATAATTGTTGTAGCGGCTTTTAGAAAATTTGTTTTGTCAAAATGAACAGTATGTACAGTGGTTCGTCAAGGACGGTAAATTTGGTGTTTAAATCGCGTTTATTCCTCAGATTCATGTCTTCAATTGTCGATGAAATTTCCCATGGCGTCACATGGCACAAAGACATGTTTTTTGTCATTTTAGTGGTCTTGAATTACTTTTGATGATGTAATTATTGACTAATTGTTGATTAACATGATAGTTTGAGGATGAAATATTTTAATGTGCTTCTTATTTTGGAGTGAAGTCAATGCGAATAAAAAGTTTTCAAAACTTGGACGTGCATGTTCTTGTCAGAAAACATGCCCATGGATAGGATAAGTAGATCTAGATCTAGTCTACGTCTGGACCTGTGAAAAAATAGCATTGATTTCTTTTTCAGATTTTCTATTTTGTACATATTCACCTTTGTATATAACTGTATAAAGGATGAGCTCGTCTGGCACCACACGAGGTGCAAGCAAAAGTTCAAAAACAAAAACTTCACAAGCACCTCAACAGACACACTCACAGAATGCTAATAAAACAGACAGCCAAACAAAAATTCAGGTACGCATTTAAAACTGCCTTGATACTGTGTCGAGTTGTTAGTTTGGAATCTGCGTATTAAGCGTCTTATCAGGAAGTAATATTTGGGATATTGATTTAATAGGCCACAGCAGAACAGCTTAGAATGGCCTCTATCATATCGGACAAACGAGGAGAGGATCCAGAACTCAAGGGGAAAGTTAAACAGGTAAAAATATTTACTATCAGGAATTTGAGGACGCTGTCGAAAGAAAGTTTTTATCCTGGTTTTCTTTGCACTAAAATACAAAAAAAAGTTAGATTAATTAACTTCTTGTTTGGAATTTCGAGCTCTAAGCAACTAATGTTAAGTTTTGAAAGATAAAAACGCTGAAAATTATCCCTCATTTCCAGGTAATGGATGTTACAGGGAGGGAAGAAGAAGAAATAATAGTAGCATTGCATGACTGTGACAATGATACCAACAGAGCAATTAATATGCTTCTGGAAGGAGGAAATGATCAGGTACAATCTTGTCCAGTTAGATTATTGAATACTATGAAGTTTCTTGAGTATACATTCGCCATATTGTTTAAATTCACGTATTTTGTTCTCTGTTTTAATTTCAAAAGGGAGAATGGCAAGAAACATCAAGCAAGAAGAAGAAAAAACAGCCGACAGGAAATAAATCAGATAGTGTCATTGATATAAAACCTGAAAAACGAGAGAAAAGTAAGGAAAGAGAATTTAGTGACAAACCTGATCGAGAGAGAGACAACTATTCTCGCAATGATCGTCGAAACAGACAGCCTCCGCGGCTTGCAAGTAAGTTACTTCTTTAAATATCTGGTTCACTGCAGACTGATTTGAGATCAGGCGTCAGTTCGTTTGATGAACGAAGAATAATGTACGTGTTCAACCTGTTGTCGCTCAGTTTGTACTGGAATCCGCACATTTTTTCAAGGAGATGATTTTCTGTATTTTGAAAATTGGTAATAGAAATGATAGGGTCTAGTTTTGAAAGTGTTCGTGGTTGTGTTGGAGATAGTGCCAGTTCCTCGAACAGTAGCTGCCAAGATTTCCTTTGACCTGATCAATTAAAAATGAAGATTTCGGTATTACTACAGGAACCGATTTTATGTTCTCTTTACCAACAGGAGTAAGTCTTGCTTTTAGTGGACGACAGAGTACCAAATTATTCATTGCATGTGACTGTTCTGTGAATTTAGTAAGCTGAACTCTTGTTTAAATTTTCTTTAGGAAAGAACAGAGAAATGAGAGAAAATTTAGAAAATGAAAGAAACCTGAGAAATGACAGTGAAAGTCGGGACAGAGGTAGTCGAGGGAGAGGAAGAGGTATGCAGAAGTAACATTTTTGCTAAATATTTGACAGATAGCTCGTGTTAACGGCTTTGCCAAAATGCCATAAATTTGTTGACATTGAGTGCACAAAATACAAATACAACAATTTGTAATTTTGTTTGTTACTCACGTTGGATCAGCTTTACAGTTGCACACACGCTTCAAACAGAGAAGTTGAGCGTATGCGTTATCAAGAAAGATTACCTGCAAAAAACATTGGACACTACCCTTTTTCACTCAGTAAGGACATACACAGGTGTCTACTGAGGATATTTACAGGTTTAGCGCCATGATGTTCACAAGTACTTTGAATGAGGCAGTTGGAATATTCGAGTGCGTTTAGCCTCGCTGGAATTACCAATTTTTAATTTCCGTATTTTTCATTTTCAGGCCACATGAATGGGCCTGGAAGAGGAAGAGGTCGTGGACGAGGTGGCTTCAAAGGAAATAGATTCGACAGAGAAAGAGAAAGGGGTCCGCAGATCGACACGTGGACCAATGAAACAGCAGAGAATGCAGAGAAAGAAAATTCAAGTAAGTGAAGCAAAAGACTCGTTATTCGAACGCGTGTATTAGATAAGTGCTGCAGATAGTTATCCTAAGTTTACTTAATTGGTACTGTACACTACTGCTTGCGCAGTAATTCCTTGCTTGTTTGGTTCACAGATTGGGCAGAGGGAGATGATTGGACAGCGGACGAATGGACCGGTTCCGTGAGTTTTGTTATTCATTTTTATTTTGTACACAGAAGTCAAATAACTTACTTAACGGCCAAAAATAAGAGAAAAAAATGTTCCAAACTGAATTACGCACAGCACATGTTAGTAAATGATCGTTTTTTCTGTGACAATTTCCAGCTGGAAGATTCAAAGGTGTTTACAGCATCGGGTGTTGAAGAATCTTCGAAAGTGTTTTCCGGAATGGGCGACAACGATGCAAAAATGTTTACACCACCCGTCACTGTCGATTCATTTTCATCTACATTCTCATCAATGGCATCGGCAACAAATGGCGGTCCGGCATTAAATGACACTACGAACACTTTACACACTGGTGCATCACTTATAAATTCCCTTTCTCAGAGTCCCATTGGAACTCGGAGCACTGAACAGTTGGGACAAAAGTAAGGAGTTACGCTTTGTCCTTCCTCGGCTATTCACTTCAGTGGATTGGTAGCTATTGGCCAGTGCCCTAGCTTAGACTTGGAAAGAAGGAAATCAGATACCATACTTTGTTTTGCATGGCACTACTTATGTTTGTAGCTCTCATAAACTTTTATATATCTGCTTCCTTTGATTGACAAAGAGTTTTGTTTAGTTAGTAGAAATGCACCAGTTTTGACTGCAGTTATTACAAATTTAACAGGTTAGACCTGGGAATGCTACTGAAGAAGCCAGATCCCGATGCGACACCTACACAGCCACCACAGTTCAGTACAAGGTAAACCTTCGATAATTGATCTATTAATCAATGACTTGAAAGCTATTTTCCTAAGAGTTCCCAGTGTGTGCTTACTAACACCGTGGTCTGAACACCGCGCTTCTTTATAGTGTATTTTACTGTTTGTAAAATGTTCTCGTCAGTTAAAGAGCACTGGAAAAATATTGTCACACTGTTAACATTTTTAGGGAAAAAAATAGAGCCATTGAAAATCAATTTGAGTCCTCAAAACCAGGCGGACCCACATCTGCTTAAACGAGGCAAAGAAGGATCTTTGCTAGCTATCACTTGGTGAAAATCTACATGACACATATTCGCAAATTATTTCAGTACATATTCACACATTATTTAAAGCCTGGGACAATGTGAACCATTTTGAAATTGTTGAAAAATTTGGTTTGAGGTAAAATTAGAATCAGCAAATTGTTATTATTTGGTCAATCTGTTCGGCGTCGGTTGTTATTTTATGACATCATTGTGACGGTAGCCGTGAGACTTGAGATTGAATATTATTTGTGAAAATAACAGATGGGAAAGTTGTCCCGTGAGATCAACTTTTGAAAAATTAGGCCATTTATAGTTAAGTACTTTTGACGCATGGACCACACACTTCTATTTAACAGATTAGATCTGGGTATGTTGCTGCAGGGTAAACCAACTGTTGATTCAGACACAACTAGCCAACAGCAGTTTATGAGTCAACTGACAAAATCCTCCGAAGCACTGAAAAATGCGATTGGGGTAAGTGAAATTTCCCCCATAGTTAAGGAGATAAGGTCCATATCGAAGATTTTACACTTTTCCCGCACATTGGATTTTTTTTTTCTTTTTGGCAGATTGGAAGTTCTTCGCAGACGCCGCCACCCCCAAGCGTGTCTAATCCCGCAATCTCATCCACTGTTGGACAACCACCAAGATCTAGTCAGCTGAACAACGCCAGTCCTGTGGGAAGTACCACGCAGCTTAACAGTGCTAATGCGACAGGTGTCAATTCAAGGCCTAAGGCGCAAAGGACTAAACTTCCTCCCCCTTCAAAGGTACGCATTGTTAACATTTTAAAGGGAACAAGAATTTTGAAGAACAACATATCTTAGTGATGAAAGTATTTAGTAACGAAACAAAATTTTCCTAATTTTAGATTCCAGCTTCAGCTGTAGAAATGCCGGGCCACATTGGAGCATTCCAGTTGGATGTGCAGTTTGGAAGTTTAAGCTTTGGTGAAGATAGTGGTGGTTTTAGTATTGGCGATGATAAACCCTCATCCGGGAGCTTTTCGTCTACTGCTGGCAGGTAGATAATGATTAATCGTTTGTCTGTCGTTACCTGCTGAGCAATTAAGTGATACTGTGCATAAATGTTCATGAAAACCCTGGCAGATATCGGTAGGAAGGGACGAATTTTTTTTTTCAAGTTACAGAAACTAAAAGTAGTGACGTTTATTCATTTTTAGTACTGCGACTCCTGCGTTAAGCAACCACATTGGTCATGTCACGAAGAGTGGTGTGGATACGCCACCGTCTTCTCTTAATTCTGTGATGACGTCGTCCGTGATATCGAGTGTAGCGTCAACTACGCCATCCTCAGTTACGGGTTTAGACGCCATATCTCAGAGTTTAACGCAATCGCCCAGGTCTGGAATGTACCAAAATTCTGCTCCTACAACCCCAAGCAAGCAGGAGTACGGACAGTCTGGGTTAGCACAGCCCAAGGTATGTTTTGTATTAAAATTTCAACTATAAAATTTAAAAGGCCCATTTTAAGTATAAAGATCCAAAAGGGTATTGGTATGAATTTAGTGAAAGATTTTTATTTTTACCAGATGACTCCACCAGATCCTATTCCCTTTCCATCCCAGGAGAGAAAATCGAGCCCACACTATCCCCGTGCATCACAGACATCAAGCTCTGTAAACTCCAAGTCTATCGCCTCTCCTCCTTACAGTCAGTCTGGATACAATTCTGGATATAGTTCTTCTGGATATCCTTCACAGAAGACAGTAACGACGGCTAGCACTTACAGCCATGCTTCGAACAGTTTGAATTCCGCAGGAATCAATTCGCAGTATGCGAACCATAGTAATCATCAGAGCTACCAGACATCATTCCAAAATCAAAACAGTTACAACTCTTCGAGTCAGGTTCCGTCACAAGGTTCCTCTCTCTACCAGAGCACAGGACAGAGTTCTGGATCTTACCAGGGACAGTCTGGGTCCAGCTATCAGAATCAGACGAACTCGACGGGTTACTCGAACCAGTCGGGCGCCTATCAGAACCAAGGCTCTGGATATCATTCAAGGGACAGCCAATCGACGGCCTCTTCTTACCAGCCGAGCATAAGCCAGTCAGGCTCCTCATACCAATCTGGTAGTCAGTCGTCTACATCATACAACCCCACAGTAACTCAGTCTAGTAGCTCTAGTTACCAAAGAGACGGACAGTCGAACCAGTCTGGTTACGGATCTCATCAGTCATATGGGTCGTCGAGTACAGGTCATCAGAACAACTTGCAGACGTCTCCATTGTCTATGTCAAGCAACAAACTGAGTGACAGTATAAGCAAGATCTCTGTCAAAGATAGTAATGCTTTGGATTCGCATCAATCCTCAGCCCAGGTTTGTGATATTTTATATGTGTGAAAGTAGTATCTTTTAAATCGCAATTTATGAGAAGATCGAGAAAAAAGAACGTTTTAATTAAAGACTTGCTGTCATGCGGGAACATATTCGAACTGCTACTTTTTCGAGATATTTGTTGAAATAAAATTTCACAGCAATCGCAGCAATCATAACCGATTTCAGTTAAAGGAGAAATTTGTGGCATTTCAGTGACAAGTTCACTAATAGTTCACTGAGATAACAACAACATTTATGAATCGAGAGCATGTTCTAACTCTTACATAAAAACACAAGTCAACATGGTAATATGTCTTGTTCTGTCCATTTCAATGACATGAATAAAACCAACTGCTTTGGTCAGACAATTGGTCGTTCCTACTACTCTTGGAAACGTGAAAGAGTTCCGAAAAAGAAGTACACCTTATTGTGAACAAACCTGGGTAATCAAGTGGTATTTCGCAGCTGATAACAAAGTGGTTGGTGCAAAGACAATTGTGGGTCGAACTTGGTGCAGTTTTGTTTCCGAATGAAAAGTTGCCAGGTTTACTCATGTATTATAAAAATGTTGAAATGGTTTTTACTCATTGGATCATCATTATTTTTAGCATTCATACGACAGTTCGAGTAGCGTAACAAGTAGCGCTAACCTTGCCACAACCACGATCACAGCAGCTACTTCCCTAACTGGCGGCAGTGCAAACGTATCATCCGCTCTGGGGCTAACATCTGTGACTAGTACTGTGCCATCAACCGGAATTTCAAGTGTGAATGCATTGTCCAAGACCACCCTGCCTGGTGTGAGCAAAGCTCCACCAAACCTCCCACCTGGAGTGCCTCTTGTTGCACCACAAAACTACATAATGGGACAGATTCCATTCATTGTAAGTTACCACTTTAATAATTGAACATGAGCACATTGCTAAAACAGAGTCAGAAATTATTAAGTGAGAAAGGGAATCTGATACTTGCTTGTCCCTTGCCATTACAACTACTTTAAATTATGAAATGTATACATTCTGTAAAAGAAGCTTTAGATGATGCGTTAAATTGTGTGTTCGTTTCGTTGTAGGGTATTGCACCTGCAGCAGCACAACAACCTATTGCATATAATTATGAGGAACTACAATCGCACTTGTTGGCGCAACAGCAGAGGGGTATAACCATGGTAAGTTTCCTGGTAGAGTCTAGTGGAGACATTGTAAAATGGTACTTGTAATACGTGTAACTATATAAATTGATCGCACAATTTTCGGTTGTTCTAAATATCAGTGCAAAAGTTTGTGGAATTTTTTCACAGGACTCTCACACTTCCAAATATTTTAAAGATGTTTCATTATAAAGGCAACAAGAACACACTTTTTAGTCGCGCCGCCGCAACGAGCGGAGCGACTTATCTGGTCACTATGGTGTCTGTGCGTTAGTATGTTTGTATGGTTAGTTCACTATGGTGTCTGTGCGTTGTTAGTATGTTTGTATGGTTAGTTCACTATGGTATCTGTGCGTTAGTATGTTTGTATGGTTGGTTGGTTAGTTCACGATGGTGTCTGTGCGTTAGTGTGTTTGTATGGTTGGTTGGTTAGTTCACGATGGTGTCTGTGCGTTAGTATGTTTGTATGGTTGGTTGGTTAGTTCAC
>JBCAUG010652785.1:0-13883 GCA_038406175.1 Haplosyllis leylae | reverse complement strand
CGTGATACATACAAAAATAATATCAAGTACAAGCTGATTCATGCGGTGCGACACAATTCTGATAAGAATTCTTGTTTATCAAAAAGTATTTTTGAAATTGACGGAAGGGGCGCATTTAAACCCAAATTCGTGGATGAACAAAAAAATTAAAGCCGTTTTTTAACGTCCCACAACACAGCTGGCCAAGCCCTTGAAGCGCTGAACAAAAAAACAACCCTTTTATTCCAAGGCGTACAAACTCCGACCCTGTTGCTGTGATGCATTGATGGCTGGCGGGGACCAGGAATCCTTTTTTGTTTCCAGAGGAGCTTCACAGATTCATTGGCATAATATTGTCCTACACTTCTTCTTGAACAATTTTCAGTCTATATGAGACGGGCCACGAGTGATTGTATTTGAGGCCCTTAAGAACATTGACTTTGTCAAGACATTCCCTATTCATTGGAATCCAAGTGAAAGGAGCACGTTTTACCACTGAGCCGTCAATTTAAGTGTGTGTCACAAACTTTTAATTCTAGCATTTTATATACGGTTATTTAATTTGCTTAATTGTTAATTCTTCTAGGAGGCAATAAATACCATGATGTGCAGATATGTAGCGGAAAAAACTTCAGTGAAAGAATCTGACAGAGTTACAATGCAGGTTGAGGTATGCAACCACAAATGATTCAAAATCTTTAACAAAATGAATTGCCTAAATTATTATGAAGACGTATCTATAAAATCGAAGAAATTAGTAAAACTAACAAAGATATTTTACAAAATCATAAAGAATGAAGAAACACATGTTGTGATATTTTTCTATTGGTGTGCTTTTATTGTTCAAAAAGTGCTTTATTTTTACAGCAAATAACACCCTAAACTTGGTATTATTGCATTGGTTTATTGAGGATAAGTTGTAGTATGTGCCCCTGATGGGTAACGGTTAGGAATTTGCCGTCCTAATGTCGCACAAGACAGACCTCGCATTTATTGCCATTAATATTACGAACTATACCGACCACAGCCCCCGTTCCTATTTCACACGTTACCTTATTGATCATTCTATATTGTTGGGAGGGGGTAGGGTCTCCTTCCTGACTGATCCTTCTGTCATGGTCCTCCCAGGGAATAGGGGTGGGCCTATTTCCTGAACTGATCCTTCCTCTGGTCCTTCTTGCAAGGTGACCCTTCCACGGGGAGGGGGATACAAATAATTTACATCAAACCAAGGCAAGTTTTGGCTGTGTTTGCGAGTTACCCTTCAAAGGGGTCATTAAGCTTCATTATTGAAAGGCTAGATGCATTTTTCCGTTCCAGAAAACCTGTCAATATCTTGACGACCGAATAGTGGAAACTATCAAAGCTGAAGGAGGCGCAGGAATTAATCGTGTCCCTAATCAACCTCTGACGGTACAAAAGATATGGTCTCCATCAGCAAGGACACCAAACGGGGCATCAAGTGCTACAGCCAATATTCATGCTCACCAGATGGCCCCTCCAGCAGCAAGAAGTATTAGGTCATCAAGCACCGGACCAAGTGCTTCAGCGATTACAACCAATGTTCAACCACCACGAAACTTGTTACCGTCAGCAGGGCCAGGGCTATTGCCAACCCCACCACTGGCTGGCCCTCAGTTTCAAGCAGCATCGACGTCAAGAGCCTCATCATTGGCACAGGATGCATGGGTACGACTTTACTATTCTTCTGAACTTTTCTTGTATTTTCTAGTTCACCTCCTTTGATGTTCATTTGTTAAATTTCGAAGTTTTCAAAGAAATAATAGTAATAATAAATTATTAGTATGATTAAGCCCAGTTCTAATAGGAATTTGCACGCGGGTGGTGCAATAAGAATTGCAACATGATTTCTTATTCCATTGCATTTTTATTTTTGAAACTTTGAATGTGTGTGCATGTTTTGTTTGTGGTTGATCTGAACATTTTAGAAAGTTAAGTAATATGTTTTTCGTGATGTATGGTTTCCCTATTTCTGAGAGTCTGCCGACACTACGCATACCCAGCACTTTTGATTTCAGACAACAATTCCTATTGATCATATGAACGAGATTAGAAGTTGGCTTCACAAGAGAGAAAGTGGCTTGCTCGATGATCGCAAAACAAAAAAAATTATTAAAATGTTGAAGAGAACATTCTTGGACACAAATGTCAAAAATGAAATAGGGAGGCGATTGTCACTGTTTAAGAAGGAACTGAAGGGGAGAAGAAATAGATCCCGGTTCTTAACGGAGCACTTGAGGATCACCTGTGAATATATCTACCGGACTAAGTCAGTTTCTTAGTTGGCGACGTTTCTAAAGTAATTATACTTTGTTTCTACGCTCAACTTTAAAGCTTTGTTCGCACACAAGGAAATTTAGCCTGACATTTGTTGTTGATATTCCCACCGATATTATTTGTTTTGTGGGCTTGTATGGCAACAAATAGAGGCACTTCACCACTTTCTATCCGTTTGTATTTCTATCCGTCAGGGGTGCCATTACAATTGACAAAATATTAAAACTTTAACGGGCTGTGTTTATAGTGGCGCCGCCTCACGAGCGGAGCGACTTATCTGGTCACTATGGTTTACTTGTATGGTTGGTTGTTAAAATGTCGAACATTTCATCGGATCTCAAAAATTCTAAAACGAGAACAGGTTTCACGCCATTCTGAGCAACTTTGGATTTTGGATCCCCCCCCCCCCCCGTCCCAAATGGATTAACACCAGATTTGGCTGGTGTATGTTCACACCTGAAATTTTTTTAAAAAGTTTTAAATGCATTTCAGGAGATTCTAAGCAACTTACTTACTATTATGTGCACCTATCTCTCTCTCTGTCTTAGCTAACTATCCTTTTCACTTGCTAGATATCTATCTTTAGCTAGTTATCTAGCTACATACCTTGCTGGCTACCTGGTCGTCTATGTAGCCACATATCTATTGAGCTAAAATGATACCAAGTTCAAAGTCTAGTGCGGTGCAACACAAAGCTACTTAGCATTCTTGTTGTCGGTACGTCTGAACAGAGCTAAATGCATTATGCTTGTAAGTTGTTTGCCACGTACCCATCACATGGCCTGTTCCTTTCCCGATTGTCCACTGGTAATTAAATGACCGCAGTTCTGTTTTACTCCGGGTTTTCACGCTTTGTTTTTCGTGAAAAACTTCCATGTTTTTCCTGTATGTTTTTTTGTTTTATAACTCCTCGATATATTGTTTGTGCATAATAAAGTTTTGCAGTGTAGTGTTAAGAGGAGAGGATTTTCCATCCGCATGATCTTAGTTGCATTTTGTGTGATTTTAAGTGCCTGTGGTGTCGCAGTTTTGTCAGTCGAAGAAAATATACATAAAACCGGAACACATAATTTTACACCGACCTACCTCTAACAAACTCTGATCTCAACGAGCTCCTTGTTATTAACAGTGCAATTTTAAAAAGTTCGATCACAATTAATACCTACATGTATTTTAACGATCATTGTTGTAAGTGGGACTCGGTGTACTTGTTTGCTGGTGAAGTTGTAATACATGTGAAAGCGTGGAATTTTGCTTGAAAATGCATGTACAGTTTTACCAAGACAGCCTTCCAGTAACATTGCAACCACGCCTCCTGTCAGTACTCCTCCTGGCAGGGTTCCCACTTGCATTGGGAAAACTGGAAAATTGAGAGAAGTTTTCCAGTCACACGTGATGGTGACCAAAAACACTCAAACTGTCCATAGAGAGTATTTTTGACCAATTTTGATGACCTTCATATGTGACGTCAAAATTGACGTCAATATGTGAACCTCTTCCGTAGTCCAGCTGTTTGACTTTTTGACATTTCACATCTTTTTGACAATTTGATATCTTTTTGACACATTATTTAAACCACCTCAGCCCACCACAGGGCTATTTTTTATCATTGGTGGGGGGAACACGTAAAAATACTGGAAAAAGGGAATATCTGAAGAGGAAAAAAGTGGGAACCCTGTCCTGGCCTGGGGTTGGAGGGGGAGGAGCTCCTTCCTGCCTGGTCCTTCTTCCCTCGTACCACGTAGGTGGTCGGTAAAAATGTAAAATTTTGCGAAACTTATGGTCTGGTGTTTATTTGTGACGAAATAAGTTAGTTAGTTCCTTTGAGAAAGTTCCAGTTCATTTGAGTTGGAAAAGTGTTCTATTGGTGGAAGAGCAATTTGGACGAGTGTAATTTACCCTTTAGGTAAATAACACAACCAGTAATGTACCACATGGTAAAGTTACTGCCGACAAAATATTTTCTCCAGTTTAAGGATTTTTGACAGTTATGTATGATTTCTCATTTTCTATTTTCAGGCGCATAAATCTCTGGCAGGATTTAATCTGGCTGTTAATGAGGCAATGAGGACTATTTTAATCGGAAGAAATTCCGGCGACCTCAAAGGTAAAGATGCCGAAACGAAGGCGGCTATTCAAAAAATAAAACAAAAATATTTGACCAGAGAGGAAAAGCATCAGATGTCGGTAGAATTGACGACCATCCAGAAAAAAATAAAGCAACAGTCGAAAAAGCGAATTGGAGCAATGAGGGATAATCCAGAATACATTACTCAGCATCTGAAGCTGACATGTCGTTATGTGATGGAGAAATACCCGTTATAATCAAGGTGCAATCAAGTACTTCGAAAATATTGAGAGTAGTTCGATGTTATTTGAAAAAAAGACCGATTGTTCGATGTTGTTTGAAAGTATTATCATATGTTGAATTATTTTGACATCCTACGACATTTGTTCGATTCTAAACATAAACCCTCCTGCTGATAAAATTCTTGTATTACTTGGGATTGTCAAGACTGGCCCTTTATATTTAGTTATAGTTATGGTCTGTGGCACTTCAGAAATACAGATACTATTCAAATGAAATTAAAATATTACTTGCAAAAGCATGCATCTGTACAGAAAATATAGAGGCTCAGACAGTACTGTAGGTTTAGCATATTCTGCATTTTTTTTTCTCAGAAAAGAAAACCAAGTATTTTAGCCGATCGCTTTTTGTGCCAAACGTACGTAGTGCAGTAATGTTAAATGAACGGGCACAAACTACCACGTATTTTCAGACCGATTTGTAGTTATTTTAGTTTGTAACAAGAAAGTCCAGACAGACCGTTGTAAAAATATTACTTTCCCGCATCCTTCGGAATGCGGGCGTTAAAAAATAAATTTCCAGGGTTGCCTGACAAATGGGGAACAGGGAATATGGCTGTTCTTGTTTCCAGATAAAAAATTCGAGGAATTTACTTCCAACACAGAGAAAAAAGTGGGCCGTTTTAGAAATTAATGGATGAACTTGATTTGTGGCAAAATGTTGCTTCAACTATTTAGCTTTAGTTGCAAATTCCTAGTTAGGGACATACCAGTAATGGAATGAACTTTTTCTACCAGTTTCTGTTACATTTCAATGATTTGTAATTCCTGTTTTGAAGGGATTAGTAGCACTAAATAGTAAACTAATGTACTAAAATAGTAAAATCCTGTCAAGTGCTGCTACAATACAAGTTATTTCGTCCAGAAAAAAAGAAAGAAAAAGTAACGAAACAACTTAGTGCACGGGATGATGCAAGATATTTTATCTTCGTCAGTACAAGGCAACCCTGATTTTCTTGCCAAAAAATAAATTATTTGTTTATTTTATTTGTTAAAACTCAATAATGAAAATGATGGTGCTTTATTTTTCGAACTTTTTTTTCAATTTATTATCACTTTCATACTAATTTTCAAGGTCAATATTAAAGTGACAAGATTTGTGTTAGAATGTAACAAAACGGGTATGTATTATGTTACGGAAATACTGTTGGCAGCGCCGCAAATTTGACTATCTACTCGTATTTACATAAAAATCGTTAACATTTTTACAATTACACATGTCTCATGAATAATATTTGTTCAACTTGTTTTCTGTTTTTCACGTTTTACTAATAAGATTTTTGTTCAGAAATAGTTTACCTAACAGTTAAGTCACGTACTAAGATACTGCCAGATGTAAATGTGTTCATTTGTTCTCGATTTGTAGTGGAACTTGTGTCAAGTGAAATTATATCTAATATTTTGTTAATTAGTACCGACCGAAGAAAACTAGCGCTTATTCCAGCTCACTTTCAACGTATTTCTTGTACTTCTCAATTTAATTAGAAGATGTAGACCAAAGATGTTTTGCCATATTTGTAAGGTGAAGTGTTCAGTAGGGTCTAATGTCGACTTCTGAAAAAGCTGCTGAGTAAATTTGAAAGGTGGTTTATGGCGTTACATTCATACTTCGAAACCCTATTTTGTCCTGGTTTGAAGATTATCAAGTTCCAAAGTGTATGTGACAGATCTATTTGACACGAAATTCTATCCCAAGTGTTTAGGACTTTTTTGTTGTCATGCAACCCATTTATTTTCCTGCTAAATATCGAGCTAAATTTCGTTTTGTGTGAATAAGACTTCCAAATGTTATTTGACCCCTTTTAGAGATTTCCAAGGTGCAAACCATGGAATATGAACAAGCTTAATGACATCGTTCATCCATGTGACCCATTACAGATCTGTATGTACTTAATGATACGATCAGCTCAAATTTAGCGCACATATTTGTATTGCTATTAGATATACTTTAGTTAGCATTGCAGAATAAAAGTTTTCAAATCAAATCCTTTTTGTCTTGTTTTTTTTTCAGCCAAGACACAGAGACAGTATAGGAAACCTGTTTGAAAGTATTTCTTCTAAACATGGGAATTTCACTGGCGCGGGAAGGGAAAAAAAAGTTTAAAGCATTTGATACAGTAGGTGCAAAGTATCATGAACGGGCACCAGGTTGAAATGGCTTTGAAGAATAAATACTTCAAATAAGACATATTTGTCGTGTTTCGGCAAAAGGTAATCACTTTGATCGGTACCATTTGAAATAGTCTTTACTTTAGCAACAGCATATGGTCATGCATGGTCCATCTTAATTTCTAATTTTCTGACAGATGGTGGCGATAATAAAGAGCTTGTAGATGTGTGAAGTCAAAAAGGAGTCGTGTCCATTGTAATGCATTTTGCAAAGTGATGTGTGCGCAAAAAGAATTGTTGTGTTCCATGATACACGAAAGAACAAATTAGTCTCAGAGTTCTGAAAAGAATTATGGGCAAAGGACGCTGATTGCAGAAGCACATGCAAAGATCTAGAGTTTACTGAAAAAAAAATTGAGTCTAGTTTTGGAACCACCGATTTTTCTGACGATACAAATGTTATCGGTGTGCGAAAAAGCGATATTTTTTTTGACTGGTTTAAAGTGGGTAGATCATTCACGGTTAATATCCTAACGACCTCGGAATATTAGAAAGATTTTCTCAGGCAGAACACGTTATTTAACTTCTAACAAAAAATTCTTCCAACCTGAATGAATCTGATAGATGTCAGCTTTATCGGGGCTGAACATTTCACGTGTTTTAATGGAGAACTAATCTCTGTGATGGTCGGCAAACCGTATCACCAAACACCATGTAATATTTTCTCAAATTAAAAGATCTTGAACACATGGACGGATTATACATTGTTTTGTTTTTATGTGCGAAGCAACGATCCATGGAGTTTATCCAACATTTGTCTTTGCGTACAAGTGTATTCATATTTTCTTTTGCAGAAGTAAATGGATAAAAAAGCTACTATGGAACTGGTGGCTGATTTAAAGTTCATGTTGAAGTCCAGCAATGCCTGGGATCAACTCAGAAACTTCGGCTTCATACAGGAGGTGACAGGAAAAAATGTGAGTAAAACAATCCAGTCGTGATGTTTCTAATTTATAAATCCACACGTGAAAAGCTTTTTGCGCAGTAGGGCTTCACACAGAGTCTCATTCTGGGATGTCACCAACAGATGCACTCAATCCATTTATTCATCTCTCGCAAGAGAGGCCCCAGTACCGTATGAGTTAATTGTAAACATAAACGTTCACTTCCAGGGTGATGTTTTCTCACATTAAATCTTGCATTCAGCAGAAACAATACCAGTACAAAACGAAAGATCGCTACGTAATCCAATGGCCTTTGTGAAAGAAACATTTAGGTCATGTTCAGTTGAGAGAATTTTTCACAGACCTACCTTCTCCTGTGTTTGTAGGGTAAACACTTGAAATATATTACGGAGTCCAGCAATGCAATCGTCACCATGAAGCCGCGTAACGTGAACATCAAAGAGGGATTGTCGTTCACAATAAGACATGAAAATCTGGATGAAGTACGAGAAGCTGCTGGTCTTCTGCACAGCTTACTGGGGAAGGCAAGTTCGACATTCTTCACATAATTCGTTCTCGTCCCTAACATGTTCACTATCTGTAGTCGGGAGTAAATTTTCGTTTAAAAATGAAAATAGCTGCGATATATGTACTTTTTTAAAATGTGAACATTGCAGGTTCAGTGCGATTTTCAGGAATATCTTGTCAGCAGAAAAATTTCCAAAAATAGTAAGTGACTTCTTCCAGATAAGAAATTTTACAAACATAATTTCTAGATTTACACTTCTTCATGTGATACAGAAAGGAATTGTGTAATTCTCTGTTACAGTTGTTCAATTTGAGATGGAAACAAGCAAAGCTTGGTGCGGATTATGCAAACAGTCTTTTACAACTCTCTTCGTAAGTGTTGATTCCCACTGCCGTATAGTAAGTCGTCGGAATTTTCAAATACATCTGTGAAAACCCTTTCAACACAGCACCATAGAGTATTGCGTCATACGGAATTTTAGGTTGCATGTTTTCCTTATTTAGGATCTTGAGGATCACATTGATGAACAGCACAACAAGCCACAGAAAACCGAGTCCAAAGATACGAGTGAGGCAGAAGAAAGAAACACTCTACAAACGGCAACATCAGACACGTACACAGCATGGCCTGTGAAAAATAAAAATGAGGAGCTGGACACGTCTGCTAGTGGAAAACTACAGGAAACTGTGACTACCAAAGTAGACACTACTCCAGCTGTGAACCCTCAGGTAATTCTGGTGGTTGTCGAGTCCTTTATGAAATGGTTAACGTTTTCCAGTAATCAGTTTTGTCTCAGTTATTCCTTAGTCCATTTTCGAATCAACAGATGTCAGTGTTGGAAGCGGGTTTGAAAAGAAAGTTGCCACCAGATGGCGGTGAAAGTGAAGAACCACCTGCGAAAATAGCAGAGCAGAGTGCAGAACCAGAAGTGCCAAAGGTAATGTTCAAAATGCGAAGCATTGTTTCAAAGTGTACACAAAGTTTTTACCAAAGAAGTTATGTGTGTCCTAGAAAATGTTTATTTCGCACTTTTATAGAAAGGAACTTGCTCCAGCCAATGTAGTTACCAAATTAGTCTAGCAGTCTGAGGACTATGCTAAATCCTTGTGTTCTAGAACATTACATGGTATATAATTGTACATGTAAAGTTCCAATGTGACAACAAAAAATTTTCAATCCAATATTCTCTCAAAACTATTTCACCTTGAAAATATTCATGAGAAAAGATCAGTCTCGTCAATTTATGTTGAATTGCAGAAAGAAGTTGATGATCCAGATTTAAGAAAGGGATTTCTGCAAGACTCTTTAAGAAAAAGAGAAAACAATGAGATGGATGACATACAGACATTGATGATCATCAACCGCATCAAGAGGAAACTCAACTACAAAGAAAAGGTATGTAATCGCTATTTCAATCACACAAAATATAGGTTCAACACCCATGTTTTGGATGTACGTTGGCTTTCATTGTTACTGTTGACATACATGGGAACGGGAAATGAAACGCATCTGTGAATGGGCCTTAACGCTCACACTTAGTTTTATCTTGCGAAATAGAGCTAAACTTTTAAGGGGCAAGAAAACATGATGAGAGTTGTTGTGTAAAATGTGCATGATTTTGACGTGGCAGAAGATAAATTCTTTGGAGAATTTGTTTCAGGAGGACATATCAAGTCGGGTGGCAAATATTGTCAAATATATGAATATGCGACGAGAAGCAGGGAGTAAGGTTGACTCGACAGAACTATTGACGGTTAATTTAAAGGTATCAAAGTGTTTATCCTTCGTACGAACTGATCGATTTTACTTTGACTGGAATCATTTTTACCCTGAATCCTATAGATTTTCCTTTTATGTTGGAAATATTCTTCAAGCTCCTTTACTATTACAGTTATTTCTTCATGGTCCAGCAAGTGCCTTATTTATTATGAGTGTGATACATGTTTTAAAACCATTCAGGTGTCGGTGAAAATCGTCGCCCAGAAGCTCAACTATGACATGTCCGTGCCCGCTGAAACTCCGGAAGAGAATAACGGACCAGCAGCTGCCCAGGGACAAACTGCAGCAACAAGCAGCCAGTCCACTCCACCGCAGAGTCCATCGGTCGCACCTAATACCCCTCCAAAATACAAGAGTTCATCGATCGCCATCAAGTTGTCTTACAACCAGCCACAGTCTAGTCAGGATAAACCGAACGAACCGGAGTCGGGCAAGCAATTCAGTCAAGTATTGTCCGTCCCTAACCCGTTGGAGAGAGCGACACCACTCACCCACTCGAGAAGTGCTTCTTCTCTTGCGGAAGTAAAGAAGTTGAATCTGCCAGTAACGGCGGGTACGTGAATTTATGTTTGTCATATTGGCGTATGGTGTATTCACACTGAGCGGGATCTGGTAAGGGACTGGGACTACAATCAGTTCCTGTCCCGGTGAAGGTGAAATGTGAAAGTTTCCACACAATATCATGTTACTTATTTGTTCCCCGTCCCTGTCTGTAGTTCCATTCAGTATGAATACAGCAACACTCTAAATGGTATCTTTGCAACCCATTCCGAGATAATCTCACTGTTGTTGATTTCATATCTGAACCCCGCCAAGGAGAGTATTGTAGCCTTAACTTGCATCAATCATAGTCACTTCCGCACCATTTGAACGGACTTTTAGATTTGCAAGCGTTTGAATGAATAATATGTCTACTTTTTAAAGTCCATTTATGTGTATGTTTTAGGGGGTTTTAGATTAATTTAGTCATATGTACTGCCAGGTTGGCAGGATATTGCAGACGAGAAGTTCTAACTAACAATACTTAATGTACAACCGGTACCCTTCCGTATTTTACAGCAATAAGAAAGTCCACACAGCCTCAAAATGGAAAAATATCAAAACAGGATCAGAAAGCTCAACAGTTTGATTCGAAACTTTCTCATCTCAAGGATAAAGTACCAGCATTCCTCGAAATTTGTGCAGCAGGAAGTGTGGAAGAAGATATGACAGAGACAATTGATAAACTGAAAGGTATTTTATCAGAGGAAGACCGAGTGGCTGTTGGAAAATCTTTCAACAGAGAAATAAACTTATGGCAAGTCAAAGTGAAGAAAAAGATTCCACCTCCTATCAAACAAGGCTTACATCTGAAAGTCACATGGAATAAATGTGAAGAGACATTGACTAGTTGTGCCAAAGACGCAAAAGCGGATTTTATCGACATTTTGGATTCCATGTTGAAATGTATTGGTCAACAGGGCCACGGTGATGAAGCTGAAAATAACAGTGAGGACGAAGAGGTTTGTATTATTTCTCTGGAATCCAGTCTCAAGTTAGGCTTGTTCGTTGTCTTGGATAATTGCAACTTTAAGCCTTGTTCACACATACCGACTCCGAAATTCCGCCCGTTAAAGTTTTAACATTGTGTGAATGGTTGACGAGCAGAATGGGTCTGGGGCGCTTTTAGCCCGATTGTTGGTCGTAAGTGTGAACACCCTCGTATGTTACCATGAACCCAAAATTTGACATTGACGGTGACGGGACCGTTGTCGGTACGTGTGAATAAGTCTTTACACAAAAGTTTAAATTGTGTGTTGATTGAAAGAAACGATTTTGACGAAGTATCTCGGCGTTGAAATTTTGAACAGAATCCACACGTGTCGTCATATAGCCAGTGAAAGTCCTTTCAACATTGGATCAAAGATGACTGCGTCAGAGTAGGTTTTAGACCCATTCGATCCATCAAAGTCACAAATTGTGATGGCAATTTTTATAGACAAGGCCACTGTGATGATACGTATGAAAGACCTTAAAACTCGTAGGAAACTTTTCATCCATTCCTAATTCCAGATTTGAAGATTACTGAATTTTTTTCTGTTATGTTTCAGGTTAAAATAGACTGGAGTAGGAAGCTTGCGGAATTGAAGAAAAAGATTGACTCGTTTTTGGATCACTGTTTATCAGAGGACGATGTAACCTACGATCTCTCCGACAAAATAAGCAAACTGAACGACCTACTGACCAAAGAGGATCAGGATGCCATAACGAAAGCGATGAACAGACAGATAAACGTTCTGCAACAAAAGGAAAAGAAGAAAATTAACTTTTCCACCAGACAGGCATTGCAGCTGAAGGTAAATTTTAAATAGCCCCTTTTAAAGATGCTATTCAATGTACACGTCGGTCTCGCATAGCAACCTTTTACACCAAGTATCAGTCTCAATGCAGAGTCAACCCTACGATTGTTGTCTGCCAATATTCAGAGGGCAACTTTTTTCTGTAGGTTGTATGGAACACGTGTTACAAGAAATTGAGTCATTGTGCGACGGAAATGAATAGCGAGTACAGGGATGTAGTAAATTATACGTTACAATGGGTGGACAAGTGGTACTTTGATGGTAAGGCACCAGACATACCCGAAGAAAAGGTAAACACAAATTTTCTCGTGATATATTTTGTGTCTAATTTATTGAATGTCATTCATTTTCACGGAAACTAGTAATGCAAGAAAATCACTTTTTTTTTTTTTTTTTTAAATCTCAGGGCATCGCAGCATTAGCTTCAGAATGGACATTCCAGTCAGCTATATCTAATATGAGCAATAGTTGTAAGTTTTCTCCTTGTTCTTTGAAGTTGTCGAGAGTTAAGAACTACTTTCCCTTTCGAGGTCAGCAAGTATTGTGATATATCCAATTAATCCGTTGTGGTCATTGTATTTTTAGATTAATTTGCTGATACAGGTAGTTGGTTAATACAGGCAAATACTTTTCATTTTAGCTGCTCCCAACGGATCGGAAGATTTAGCCGACAAAAAGGTTCGCCTTACCAAATAACGAGAACTGATTTTGAATTATTCAATATTTGAGTAACAAATTTAAGTTTAAATAGAAAGCCAGTAACATTTTTTGGGGGGTCAGGCAGTGTCTATAACTGTCTGCACTGTAATTCCTGATTCAATATCTTTGTAGAATATGACGTACATTGAGAAGCAACTGGAAGAGTTAAATGAAAGGTTGGATCCGTTTTTGAGAGAGTGCTACGTAGGGCGGGGACCTGATCTGGTTCCCACTGTACGAAAACTGGAAAATAAGCTAACACCCGTCCAGAAAGAAAACATAGAAGTAGAACTGAACAAAGAAGCTACTGAATCCGAGAAGAAACTCAAACGACACTTGAAGGATTGTGAACGAGATGTGTTGCATCTGAGAATCCTCTGGAAATCCATCTATGAATATCTAAAAATTGGAGCCAAAGGAAATAATCCCGAATGTCGAGGAATGATCGTTTCTTTGCTTCTCTGGGTGAAAAGCGAAAATAAATCAATAGAAAGCGACGCAAAGGAATCCAAGAAAGAAACCGATACTGACTGGTTGGACGAAACTTCTGATTCCAAGGATATGAGTACGGTAAGGCCACCAAACACAAACTATTTTTGACAAGAAAGTCCTCCTGCGTGAACGCAAGAAGCATACCGCCCGCCGCGTAGCAAACCTATCTCGGGGGACTTATGTCCCCCAAAAACATTTTAAAGAAAAAAAAAATTTCCAAAAAAAAAAAATTTGGCTCGGGTACCTCCACCCCCAGCTGGACCTGGCTCGTGTACCCCCCCCCCTGTTTAACAGACACACACCTGTGAAAACATAACCTCCCGTCGTACTACGTACGCGGGCGGTAAA
>JBCAUG010652674.1:0-13883 GCA_038406175.1 Haplosyllis leylae | reverse complement strand
GTATAATGTAGTTCGAATTTCCACTTAATTCGAAGTAAAACCTTGCCGACGAAAGACTTCGATTTAACCGTGCCCAATCTGAACTTGAAAGTCAGAAGTGCCTGTGTTCCAATCCTGCTAGGGTAACATTTTGCTACTGGATTTTTTTAGTTCTCTCATAGATTCTACAGAATCTATAAAATTTAAAGCCAATTACGGAAAAACTCGATTACGTACAATTATTATCCTGGGAGCAGTGCTACCGTCCAGACATCGACACCAAGTCGAGTCGAATTGCTCTGAACAAAATGAGAATAAAGCATGCTAAGTGTCATCTGTTTTTAACTACAAAGCTGTGTCTACCTCTTAGGTAGGAGTTAAGTCATAGGGTTAGTGCGTGGTCATCTAATATTGAACATGGTGACTCGTAAACATTTTCCCCATACAATGCACTTTCGTCCTGGTTCAAAAGAAACATGGTCTTTTCTTCTGACATAATGATCATTCACCCAATCAAACATCCATTCACTGACTTAGCATTAATTAAAACGAACATAAATGCATACATCTTTTAAAACAATATTTGTCCAGCTTGGGATACAGAATTGTAACCCAAGCAAATTTAACCACTGTTAGACTGTCATTCTTACAATTATGAAACAAAAAATAATTCAACAGCATTTCTTTTGACTGAAGTAGTTGGTCCACTGTCCAGGGTTGTAAATTTACAAAATAAATTAGATTGTCTAAGGTGAGCCTGAGTGTACAGATGGCTCCACTGCTGTGTAGTCTGGTGGTGCCGCAGAGTATGTAGAGGGTGTGACTGTGCCAGTAGTAAACCAGGGCTCCGTGCTAGTACTCAGTATTGACTGTGGTGGTGACATGCAAAATGTACCGCCATATGTGGTCTCATAGTCCGCAACTGACGGCTCGACAGCTGGTACTGGAAGGCCCATATCTCCCCATATAACCTTGTTTAATGCGTCCATTGCTCGCTTTTTCATATTCTGAAAAGTGTCATAGTATCGTCATATCAATAAATTGTATATAATTTTAAAATATATTGAGGTCCATGAGGAGTCTTGCACCTCAGTCAAACGATCTTCTCAATTGCAACAAATCTCGCAGATGAGAATTATATGGGATTCGAAGAAATTAAATATATACTTTGGTAAGTTTTTGTTTAAAACCAAACAGGTCTCAGTGAATATTATTCCACTAATGATGAATGAAGGTTCCGAAAGAAAATGGAATATTTTGTTACGAATAATTTTGTATTTGAAACTCACTCTTTTTTCTTCTTTAGCCTCCTTCCTTCCCTCTCTTCGCACCAGTTTCACGAAAAGCGAAAGAACGAAATATTCACATATCATCTGTAAAATTAAAATGAAATCTGTCACACATCTGGTCCGATCCTTCAAACTCCAGATTTGTACACGTAACATTTTGATATTTGTATGTATGTGAAAGAAGCCTCAAGGAAGGAAACATTCTAAGTGTACTTAATTTGGCAACATGCTCCAGCTTTTTGTATTGGTTTCATTACGCAATCTCTCCCTTTCTGTGAAACGCTTTTGTCGCTTTCAAGAAAACAAATTATAATGTTTGCTTTCCCTTTTTTCGTTGTTCAGTTTCTTTTTTCTTAAGTTGGCGAATTACCCTCATATGTTCTTTACACCCTATTTCAATGTGATTTACATCAGTGATCTGTTAATGCAGTGCAGAAACTTACGCAAACAATGGTGTTGACTGCATGAAATGCTGCTAAGGTGAATTCCAAGTAATGATGTTCCTGTAGGAAAAAATAGAGATTTTTACGCACATGTTTTCATCTATTTTTTATTGTTTATAGTTCCTTGACGCAAAAAAGATAAATATTGTTCATTGGGGTTGATTTGGTTAAGGATGAAATCCTAAATACGGTGGACTTTCATCAAATTTGAATCTAATGCGAATAAACTTTCAGACACCTAAAATTCATGCAATGTTGTGTGAATTTTATTTTGATCAATGTCTAAAATTTTAACTTTTAATTTGAGAAATTTTACAGAAAATAATCCATTTTAAATTCTATTTGTGCAAATTAACTGTGGAATCAATTATCTCTGACAGTTAATGTTCGTATGAATCACCCTGAATAAAGTTCAGAAAATACTTCTATTTTTTAGGAAGTCAGATAATTCTGACCAAAGTTTTACAATGGTCGTCTATGAGAAATTTCTTTCTTTAGTTTTTCAAGTGTCTGGAAGAAACTATTACTTGCACCAATTATTTGATGGTAGATAATAATTTCAGATAAAAGGAGATCTGATCTATACGTGGAGATATTACAGTTTAAATACTGTGGTAAAAAGTTGGTGATTTCAAATTTTTAAATAAACATAATTATTGAAATATCTCCACATAGGTTGGATCTCCTTTCTGTCAGAAATGATTGTCTACCATCAAATAGTTGGTGCAAGTAATGGTTTCTTCCAGACACTTGAAAAACTAAAAAAACAATTTTCATAGACAACCATTATGAAACTTTGGTCAGAATTTTCTGACCTCCCTAAAAAATGGAAGTATTTTCTGAACTTTATTCAGAGTGTGAATGTTGTGTTTTATGGGTTGTGCCGAAGTTCCAGGCATTTCAATTCGTGTCCTTTTGTAACCCCATACAAAACTAGTTAGGATTCTGATAATTACCCATCCATTATCCTCATTCTCCTGGAACATCCAGATGATCATCATCGTAGGATACACGATAAAAACCAGAGTAATGACCATCCATGGCTTCAGCTGTCTGTAGCGTTTCTGAACACAAAGAAAAAATATGAATGAGAAAATTTTGTTCCTACATTGAGAGATTTACGCTAGTGTACACATAGAAAGTATGAATGAGAAAATATGTTTCTACATTGAGTACAGTACAAAAGAATTCCTTTTAAACAAATAAATTATACAGAAACATCAGGCAAGCCATTTAAAAATGTAAACTTTTTACTTGCCATCATTTTAAAACCAAAACAAATATTTGGAAGAGAAATAAGATACATGAAAAAAGAAAGAACAAGAATCACACACCTGACAAGATTTTCTGTGCAAAACTTTTTTTAAAAGTTCCGTAAAAATATCGAACATGTAAATGTTGAACAGCATTTACCTTTGGTGCGGCAATAAACAACAATTGCAAGGAAGATGCAAACTCGGCGATGAATAGGACAATGGAACAGTAAGTCATGACTTCTCGAACTGAAACATAAAGATCGATGCCTTTTTTTTAATTTCATGTTCCTTGATTTTTTTAGTTGGTCATCTATTTAACGCATCTGTGGTTACTGTGTACACCTTTTGAGTCAAGCAGAGCGCGTAGATTGCACAAACTTCATGCCCGATGAGAATAAAATACCTACGCGAAGTTCAAATAAAGTGTAAGGTAGCATGTACAGCTTTTGAACAAATAATATAAGAATAATTGTTAATATGTTTATGTTAAAAGCAAACGCAGAAAACCAGGGATTTTCCATGTGTATTTAAGTTCCCAACAGAATTCCACGTACCGGAAGATACAGACATCATATTGTCTCCCAAATTTCTAACGAAAAGTAACCCAACGTAGATCATTGAGGAAATCTACAAAATCAAAGAAACAATTTTATGCTATAAAAGCACGAAACAGACAGGGAAGAGATATTCATTTCACAATTGGACTGAGTCAAGATAGGGAAGAAATATTTAAATCAATTATTTTTCCCAAAAAAAATTGAACTGAGTTAAGACAGGGAAGAGATATTCGATTTTTTTT
Source organism: Haplosyllis leylae (assembly GCA_038406175.1). Lineage (NCBI taxonomy): Eukaryota > Metazoa > Annelida > Polychaeta > Phyllodocida > Syllidae > Haplosyllis > Haplosyllis leylae. The sequence continues at coordinate 10,117 of JBCAUG010652674.1, read as the reverse complement.
CAAAATTGAACTGAGGCAAAAAGGCAAGGCATTTTTACTTCAAGTTTTTTTTTCAAAATTTTAAAATAAAATGAATTAACTTCGTCAACCATTAAAATAATTAGTGTCATTCTTACTTTAAAATACGTTGTAATAAGGCCAGAATTCCGTTTGCCAAGGCATAACATGAAATATCGTTTTTATTTGTATTTTTTTTTGTTCTGTGGAATTTTTTTTTCCGGAAACTGTAACACTCGAGAGTGATCCTTCTGTGAAACTGCCCCGTAGGCCTCATAACTCAATTAAAATCTACTGCAATGTGCAATGTCCAAAACCTTTCAAGTGGAGACGGTCAATTATTGTTGTGGCACACATCATTCACACATGTAAAAAGGTATGTACTAATGTCACTGTGTTGAAATCACTCCGGCATCGTACAATGAAATAACCCTACTCGAACTTCATGAATACGGCAGAGCCTTCTTGAACTTTACCAATACAAGATAATTCGTAAACAGCCTCTGAGGTTCCATTTACACTGAACTCTTAGCAATGGCATTAGCGTTAGCGATGCAAAAACCTCTTAGCAAACATCGCTAAGAATGTGTACGATACCCATCGCTAAGACACCCATTCTTAGCGATGTCCGCTCACGTCATGGCTAACGGCTACTATGAACATACCCTAACGAATGACAAGAAGGTCGAAGAATGATACCTTGTGTGTCAAATGTTGGCCAAATATGATTTACAATTCCTTATTCAGATACTTTGTGTCAATTTTGGCCAAGTCTGACCGGAGACTCCTTGTTCTATTTCTTAGAATTTTACAATTTATTGAGTAGTATTAAAGAATTTTCTCTTTTTGAAAATGTGGATGAAAATGTCCATCCTTTTTAAATTCGGCTGTTCAATAAATATACACGGACAGTTTAAGATTTATTCAAAATAACCACGGCATTGCGAGGGACAACAAAACCCATTCGTTAATTGTCACCACGTGTTTTCCTACAATTTCTAGTTGGGTGTTTGACACACAGAATGGTCAAGTTCACATTGGGTCATTGCCATTATGTAAGTTGGCCTCGGTCGACCGGATTACATCAACATTAAACAGGATTCATTCAGGCAAAGAAAGCATAAACCTAATTTGATCTACACCGTAACAGCAAAAAACTGTATTAACTTGAAATAGATTAAATAACATTTCAAGTGAGTTTACTTTTTCTGGTTGCATGCACTGGGTGAAAATGATCAAGGGATATTTTGAACGTCTTTTGAGGAAATGTTGAAATTTTGTCAAATTTCTGAAGGCACAGAGTAATATAATAACACAAAATACTTCAACCATAAAGGTAATGGTTTTGTGCAGACAGAGAAGTATCTATCAGTGACATTGTCGGAAATTTATTCAATATACAGACAAATAAATGTGTGTCTGATAAATGTCAAAACTTGCATATATGTCAATCGATCTGCCCTTTTTCCGTGGATGAAATTAGAATTTTCTTGGACCAATATGTGAATTTTATCATGCAAATTCGGTTATACAAACACCCATATCCACAAATTTTGTCTGAAATTTTCTGCATCGTTGCTCAGTACATGCATGTGAATAATCGGACACAAAAGTACTGTATCAACATGAGATTTTGCTCTTTTTCAAATTTACCATGGGAACATCAGCACTAAAGGATTGGGTTCATTTTGTCTATTCCACATGAAAAAGTGTGAACATTCTTTTGTCCAGGGCCCTTACTATTTGAAATACTCCCACATTTGGTGCATGTTGAATGAAATGCGGATTTATTTGTCGAAATATAAATGAGATTGAGTAATAATAAATTCTCACCGCTGTGTAGATTGCACAGATCTGGGCTCCATGTCGCAACTTACAACATCCGCAGCAGCTCCTAGCAAATCCCATCTTTGATGTAAGTAGAATGAATGAAATGGTTTCATGTAACGTTCATGCAGGTATGTTCCTGCTGCAAAGTTGTATAAAATTGCTTTTTTTTTAAAAAAAATCATGTTTTAAGAGTTCGGGGACGGAGTAAAGGTTTGCGCTCCTGTCCAAGGCCTTTATACTCTCAATCACTGTCATCTAGGTTCCAACCATGTGAGAAGAGACCCTACGTCACAAAAATATACACAACCATGTGAAACAAACCAAGTGGAACCATTCAATGAAAAACGTCGTGTGTGCCCAGCGCTTAACATTTTCAGCGCTTCATCATACAAAGAAGCGTTGAGAGTTCAGTGATACTTTCGTACACATTACATCTTGCTTCTTTGTGCAGTTAAATGCAGATAAAACTTACACAGACTCAGTTGAATCGGGTAATTAACAAACATTTTTAAACACAGTCAAAATTATTTGTTCGGCAAAGTCAAGTTTCAATTCAGGACTGCACTTTAATAAAATTCTTTCACAAGACTTTTACTTTTCGAGATTTTCGGTAACACACAATGTTGGCAAAAATGAGGATTTGACCAAGATGTTTGATCCAAAAGAAATGCTTAATTCCAGACACCCTTTTTATCATGGCCATATATGGTCTCATATGGATCTATTCGCTGACATTTTAACTTAAGGTGGCTCTCCTTAAGACCTAAGAGTACTTACAATTGAAACTCCAAAAGCTGGTTATTTGTGCATTACGTAAAAACCCCATTTTTCAAGTTTCCAAAAGAAAAATATTTTTAAATCTAGAATATGTAATTGTTAGGGAATTATTCGAGTTTTAGCATAATTCGTCATTTTCTGCCAAATACTTGCAGGATCCTGCCAGGAATTGGCAGGAAATGGCGAATTATGCAAAAACTTGACTATTACCTAAATTAAAGTTTAACTATTAATTGTGTACCACCAAAAAGCTGATAATACTGCACAAAACCACCTACCAGATCGTCATAATATTTTCGTTAAATTTCAAAATTCCTCTTGATGTTATTTGCATTTACATCTTGATTTTAGTTGAAAGAAATAGACTCTTTACTAATTACCCATTTTGGAATTTTTGTCATAAAAAACTGAAAATGAAAAATAATTTGGCAATGTAGTCAATACCTTTATTAGGCCTGTGTTGCTGACCATGAATGATCCAACAGGAGATAATTCAGTATTATGCAACCATTCATCTTCATTATTAACAAAGTAGATCACATCGATCCAAAATCTCTTCAGATAAAACTCCAATTTTTGTCCTACGACAAACGTACACAAACAAGATTTTCACAAACCCTCAAAATTGGCAATATTGGCATTATTGTCTTTTGTGTATTGTCATATATTTACAGTTTTCTTCTTTATTTTCATTACATTGTATTAGTAAATGCAAAATTAGATATCACTAGGTACAAGAGGATAATGAGAAGAATGGGACAACATCAACTCAAAACCCTAACCCACCCCATTGGATGTTCAATGAATTCTGCCATTTGCGGGAGATCACTAAATTCTGTCTCAATCTAAGTCAATGGGAATGCTATTTTGTTCATTTTCGGTGGAATATCCACAAATATCAAAGTCATCTGAAATTTATCCCTTATTTAGCCAATGTAGCTCAGATGTCCAATTAGTTGCCTTTAATTATGTACAGATATTGAAACATAATATTGGCAAGAATCATAGAAATCTTTGAATTTTCAGAACCATGTGTTTTTTCAAGATTGGTAAATTTTGCCTAATGATGACAAACCAGTTGAACCCAGTTACAACCAGTTTATGTAGTCAATAAATTCTGCTTAACTGTCCACACCATTGTAATTCCCATTGGGACTCAATAAATTTGGACTAGGTAAGGAAGCTGATTCAGTAAATTCTGCTGAAAGCAGAAAAACGTAGGTAGGCAGAATTTGCAGTCAGAATTTATTGATCCTCTGAGTATTTCTTTGATAATTAGACCATTTATAAATTGAAATTTTGAAATATGGCCATGTAGCTCAGATCTACTCACAAATGCATGTAATTTTATGCAGAAATTAGCAGGATTCAATCCCTAGTTAAACTACCCTGGCTAAATAAGAGATAAATTTCAGAAGACTTTGATATTTGTGGATAATAAGCATGAAAACCAGCCCTCCCATTTATTTACATTGGGGCAGAATTTACGGATCTCCTCACAAATGGCAGAACGTGGAAAATTACTTTCAATTTGGTCCGCACGCTTATACATAAATCTTCTTCTTTGCAAAAGAAATGTACTGACGACAAAACTTATTTCAGGAAAAATGACCAACTTTGACTTTGAAAACAGTTTCAAAGAAAATTGAGCTTTTGTCAATTTCTTTAAATGAAGAAACTTTCCCAATGACAAAAGTCAGCGTCCATCAAGTTAAATTTCCCCAGTAAACAGTCAATTCAAGATTTCTTCTGCTTAAAAATGAAGGATATTTTAGGCTAAGCCGAAGATCGATCACAAGCTTATGATTCAATCTGACACATCAGATTAATACGAGGTCTTGAAACGGGAATAAAAAACCTCCAGTATTTTATTTTGATCAATAAAATGCCGCCCCGACATCTAATGTCTGGGGAAACTGTGTCTGATTGACCATCGTGATTCAGACCACAGAAGCCCATGGGGGTTTGAAAGAAAAATGTTTCTTGGTGAATATTCGGAGGAGGTCTGATTATTTTGAAAATAGACGTACCGTGTTGTGTAACTCGGGAAATAAGCTCTGTTTGAAACAGGAAAAGGTTTTTGTTAGAAATGCTTTCTCAATTTGTGATTTGTCTGTAATGGCAACTGAGAGCGATCGTCCTTATCGACTTCTGACGAGATAAGCGGGATTAAAACCATACCTAAACCGACTGGCTGGACCATGTGATTAGTTTTCTATGCTGAATATCGAAATTAGTGTTTTGGAACAGCCACTACAGATCTATTTGGAAATTTTTTGTTGCCAGAGCCCTTTTGAGAAAAAGGGTAAGTTTAATATATTATAATTGTTAGTTCTGTCTAACAAGTAAATGTCACGAAATATTTCAGCAATGTGGCATGCTGTGATTGTCAAATATCTACCTGAAGACGGTCATTCGATTTTTTCGCAAGAAGGATGAAATCGACAATGCTGACATCAAAACCTTTTCCCAGCAGCAATAAATAGTTACCGCCAGTGAGATTCTATCTGATCATTCCTGGTTTATGAATCCAATGCTCAGCCTACTAAGTTATTCTGATAAATGGCTGTTGCAAAGGAACTTCTACTTATGCACCACATAACTAGAAATGGTGAGGTAGTGTAACCAAGGTATTATGTAAACAAACGAGACTCATCTGTTTTCAAATGATCTGGTCATGCAAAACAGGGTGTGTCTCGAATAAAGCATTTCTATTGGGCCCAATCTGTTTGTTTACCCTAGAGAGGCACTACCTGCAATCGATAAGAATAGCTGGTAATGACTTTTTAACTAGAACAGAAAGGCATGATTAAAAGGGTGTTAAAGTCCTTAGACATACAAGCAATGTCAGGACAGCTCAGGGATCATCAGGTCGAATATGTGGTGTTACATCTGTTCAAAGATTTGACGATAAAAACGTTGCCTCGGTCGCCCCACATATTCAGAACATTTTAATAAAGTATATTTTTCTGATCTACTTATCACCCCAAATGCATCAAATCCCATGAAGAGTCATAGCAGAAGAAAATGTGCTACTCTGCATATCAAACTGAGATTGGCGAGGAAGAGTCCAATATTGTAGACTAGGCTAGACGTCACCCAGTGTCCAAAGCAGGGATACTGCCTGGCAAAAAGAATTTATTTCCTCAATTAAAAAAATAAAGTAGGCTAGAATCAAATCACTGAAATCTACTAAGTTTAATTAATTGATTAGCGGTAATATCAGTGACGACTTTAAAGAAGTTAACAATTGAAAATGTTTTCAATACCTCCTTCTTCGAACTGAATAATTCATTTCTTGATCTAACACGGATGCTAGCCATTCTTTGGTATGTGTATCTTCCTTTTCACTGGTATTCATGCAGCGGTTATATCACGAGACTTTCCAATATGTACACTATTTCATTAGCATTTCATATTACCTGCTTAGCTTCTGAAGGGTCCACTTTTACTGGAATTGGAATGTTGTGGCTGTGGGCATTTTATTACATCATTTCCATGAAAGCACAATTTTGGTAGTGGTGGTCCTATTATCTATCAATAGTACATGCAAAAAGGATATTACATTTAAATTGGTCATGATATTGTTCCATGAATACGTTTTACCCAATTGCAACGGTTCTCTTTTTAGTACACCCAAAAGAGGTTTTCTGTGGTGCACACGGTAGAACACAGTGAGGGATAACAATTCCCATAAACCCGCAAGTTGGCACGGAGGTTACCGTCTCGTTTGAAATTATGCTCAGCACTTCCAAACTGAACTGGAAGAATTAACCTAGGAAAAAATATGTTTGTAATACAAAGGTATTCAATCTAGTATGAAGGACTTGAGTGTCGACGCAGCACCAACTGAAGAGCTGAATTGTGTTATCAACTTAACCGAACTGTTCTCAGACCTACACTGCTTACAATTAAAGTTGAGGACACAGATTTACAAGTGTGTAAATACATTGATATAGACATGAATGACTCTACACTCGGCGAGCAATCGGTTTTACTTAGAGAAATCAATTAAGTACCAACACTTTGAAGTCTATACAAATCTACTTCACGCCAAAAGCTCTAATTTTGAGGACACGGTGACGATAATTCACTGATAACCAGTGTATAAAATGCACACAAAACAAGGAAAATTTTCGACATTAGAGGAATGGTAACATGAAATACGAGTAACTGGAATGTTCGGGTTATGCATTATTGACCTCTACCACCCTGAAGGAACATCAGCAATTTCTGACTAAAATGGAAATATCTCTAATTTCTGACAAGGCTTTACAATGGAAGTCAATGGGGATTTCAGATTTTGAATGGTGCAGCCTCCACTGGAGACCTTATAAATCTAATTCTTGCAATAAAAATTGCATATTGGTGTTGTGATCAGAGAAACATGGCCATATTTCAAGTTTTCAATTTAGAAATAGGTTACAAATGACAAAAATAAAAATCTGCTCAGAAAATTCTGACCAGTGTCCAATCAGTAATTCTGATCACTCAGTCATTTCTGACATCATATCAGAAATTACTTACTTCAATGGGCTTTGCAATAGTAATAATATGAGGAGAGTCAAAAATTACTGATTTATAAAACCTGTTTGAACTGGTTTGAACTAGTTTGTGCTCAGTGGTCAGAAGTTTCTGATTGTTAAAAATGATATGGTTAAACAAAATTTAAATTATATTTCATTTCCTGTACAGTTAACTCCAAATAGTATTTGGCAAAAAATCCCAACACACAAACCTGTAAACTATGTAATAATTTTAAGGTGGATGCAGAGATGTCTGTGATATTTGTAGATTGTTCAAGCAAAAAATCCCTGAAAAAATCTACCCATTGACTTAAATAAGCCAAAAATTACGTTTTAGTTCGAAATTTGTGATTTTCCTTCAGGGTGTCTACAATATTCATTAATAATTCTTGTACGCACTGGCTGGGCAGTGGGAGATTTTCGTTTTTGAAACGCATTCATTTTGTTCACAATATAAATGGCCTGCTTTTTTATTGCTCATGACCTAAAATTAACATTATCTTTTATTTAAATAATGCAACGTAATTCTGTCCTCGTGGACAGTAGAGCTGAACATACCGTACGATCAGACCAAAATTGCTTTGTACTTTGATAATGAATTTTATTATTAGCTCAACAGTGCTTCTTTGCTTCAGCATTTCCTCATTTGTCTCGTTCAGGCAATGGCTTCCACGTTCTGAGTTAAAATTTAGAAAAAAATTATTCTGTAACAGGTACAATTACTTGCAAGTCGACATGCTTTGATTTCTTCATCTACAAGTGAAAGCACTTTTAAACTTTTACCTTCATTTTCAACTACAGTAACAGATTCTGATACCTTTTTCGCAAAGTGAAAGTCGCTTGTGTGGTAATAAGGCCACGTACCATGGGTGCGTCACCGCTGTTGTCACCTAGTATGACTTTGTCATAAAAAGTCCAGAGGAATTGTGGTGACCTGAAATTGCATTTTATTTCTGATCAAGGCGATTACCATAGATCTGTGTCGTATGCTTTCAGAACTGTTTATCACTTCATTTTTCCCTTTTTGTGACATCCTCTGAGGAAGACGACAATATGTCAGAAGTTGTTAAGACTGTCGCCTCGGGAACTAGGGGAGAAAGTGAGGTTAATGCATTGTATGTGGGCCTATTTGATACTCTCCATGAACAAAATTTTCGGGAAAAGCAGTAACCTTGAGGAGAAATTTCAAAACCATGTACTTTATTGCCACACAAAAACATCAACAACTTCTCCTAAGCTGTAACGATTTTGCCTTGAACAGATACAACAGTTAATACCATTTCCTTCTTAATACCATCAGGGCTATTGATCTACCATCACAGCTGATAAAATCCTAAGGCAAGATTTTCTTACTTGGGGCAATCGAGGGAGAGTTATCTTTAATACAGTTAGTTATGAACAGACATGTCCTCAAGGGCATCAAGAAGAAATTCACACAGATACTTAGAGCCAAATAGATACCAATTGTTGCCAAATGACAGCCTGTTTAAGTTTTGAAGAGGTCTACTCAGTGCGTATGCTAAGCTTTCTAAGAAAAGAAAGAAAATCCTTTTAGTTTTGAATGAGATTACAACTAGAAACCATGTCAAATCAGAAGGTTCCATATTCCTAAAGAAAATAGCAATTTATGGCTCGTTCACACTGCACGGAACGGGGACCGGGGCACAAACAGGGAACGGGACCAGCACAATAGGAGACAATGGATCAGGTTCCTGTCCCAGTCTCAGTGCAATATGAACAGTTCTTCACAATCTATACAAACCCATTTTTACCAGGTCCCTGTCCCTCTCCCGGTTCCGTGCAGTGTGAACGCGCCATAAGATCTAAGAAACATGAACATGAAAAATTGTACCTGAAAACATGGTTCATTTGTAACCTTGACAGATTGAATCCATTCTGGTTCATGAATGGACATCAAAAACCTTTACCTTGAGTGAGACAAGAAAGAGAGCAAGCATAATTCTTCCTTAGCAATCTACCTTAACTTACAAATGACGTCTATGAATTTTACTATTGATTTTATTTAGGCGCAAACTGGACATGCCGCATATTAACACTATTTGCCCTCTTGGTATGTAAGATATGACATTATTATAGTAGATCTAGACTTATTTTTATGTATGATTTCTATCATCTATCATTAGTAACATATGTTTTTGCATCTGCTGTTAAAATGGAACAGTTGGACTGAATTTGGCCCAAATTTCTGTTTAAATGGCGTTTTGATTCGATTCAATCATTACGACTCGAAAACAATTCCTCCATCATTGTGAAGACTTTTAAAGTTTTTAGTTTGGAAGAAATTATTCTGTTGGTATTATTGCAATTAAAGTAATGAAGCAATGAGTAAGAGGTTCATGGTGCAAGTTATTCCTTTACCAGAATTTTTAAAGTCTAAGCTTTTGTCTAGATTTTCCATCCATGATACACCTCAAATTAATGGGATGTTTTCAAAAATTCATTTCACTTGGTTCTTTTAGCTCATAGCTTGCATTTAAATTTATTAACAATGCGCATGCCTTCATTTTTATTCAGCAGGCATTTGCTACTGCAAACTAATTGTACAGCATTCAGAATAAGAAGCACAAGGAAATGTTTTCGTGAACATCAGACTGAGTGGGTTTTGCAATGAAGTGCAACAAATAGGAAGCTGTGAGTGTTCCTGTGAAAGAATCACGCACAACCTTCCTGCATTCAAGAGCAACAGAATCATATCCCTATCAATAGGAGGTTGAGATGCAATGTCACGGAATTTTTTCAAGGTCTCATTCTATGCTATTGGGGCTTTTTCACAATCATGGATTGCATGATTGAAGGTAAATTTGAATCACAGGAATAGATGGAGAAATAATTTATCTCCATCACCTTGGCTTTTTGCGTCGTGCAGAAAATGCAATCACTTTCACAAATCACCCTGCAGGAAGTTCAATGAATTCTGCCATTTGCGAGGAAATCCATAAATTCTGCCCCAACATAAATCAGTGGAA
>JBCAUG010652673.1:2337-28465 GCA_038406175.1 Haplosyllis leylae | reverse complement strand
CCAAAATAAAGTTCCATTGAAATGTTTGCAGTGTATCAAATAATACTGGGAACAATAGAGGCAGCAGATGCAGCGGATACAGAGTGGGTCTACAAACCATACATGAACACTACGAAGAAAAGAAGATTTTTAACCATCGACTAACAAATTACCCGCAATCATTTGTTCACGTTTTCTGATGTAAATAAATGTATTTTTTATCAAAAACATTAAATTTATTTTTCAATTCCGTTACGTTTGTACCTCCAAATGATACGCTCGATAAAAAGGGATTTGTGCCGACAAAATACTCGATTGCAATATATAATGCCATCGAGCCTTTCCTCGGCGAGTTAATTAACAGAATCAGATCAGATACAGAAAGAGACACGGCAGACACGGAAAATCTTCGTGCATTATAATTATTTTTATCTGTTATTTAACTAATTGAGTGCTGATATTGTCGGACTCTATTACCTTTACTAAAGGTAATAAAGATGCGTGGCTATGGCAGTCTAACAGTATCAAAAAGAGTAATTCAGCGAGGTAATGTGATTTTTGTGTAATTTTGTTCGTGGACACTACTGTTAGGCTGAAAGGGAGTGGCGTCCCTTGCCTCCAAAGCTGCTTTACTGAGTTTTAAAAGACAAACTGGTCTAAAATTTCACAAAGAGTAATAACAGATCTACAAATCAAGAGAAATGACAGAATTGCTGTGACAAATAATACTGAACACAAATTAAACCAATATGTAGATAACAGCTGAAACTATGTATATTTGAAAAACAGTGGAGACTGGAAAATTGTTGTTTTAAAAACAGTGGAGACTGGAAAATTGTCTATCTTTTCGCTATTCATTTCATTCATTCTTGTATAATCCTAAACAGTGTGAAATCGGCTATGTTTTCATATAACACATCTCCAAGCAACCAAAAATAGTGTTTGGTGAGAGGGGTTTCTGTTCCACTTCTTTTTTCTTGATTTTCCAGGCATTAGATCTACAATATTCAAGAATCAAGAGGAAGCACCTTACACTGGGCTGGAATCGATAGAGCTACCTAGAACCCAGGGACATCACTATGGTAAGAGTACAAATTAATGTATATCTCTGAGTGTTAACATTCAAAGCAAGCGGTGTTACATTAATGATAAGTGATTGAAATTAGATAGAATGTAGTGGTCAGTAATACATATTTCTTCCAGTAAGTAGTCCTGTTTTTCAAAAATAAAGATTTAAAATATTTTCCCACAGCCACAGAACGAACATATTGAACTTCATCGCAAGAGATATGGGTACAGACTCGATTACCATGAAAAAAAGTAAGTGTCTCTCTCCATAACAAAAACATACGCAACAAGAATGACTTTCAGTTGAAGGCGTACTATCCACATAAACACATAGATCACAAAAACATTTGCAAATTGATAGGGTAAATCTGGGGGGATTTTTCTATCTTTGATAGGAGAATTAAATTTTCTTAATTTAAATGCTACAGGAGGAAGAAGGAGAGTCGTATGGCCCATGAAGCATCACATAAGGCGAAAAAATTAAGAGGAATAAAGTAAGTTATATTCTCTTGAATATTAAAAACAAATTGCAAGTGCTTCTTTTTTTATTTAATTAATGCTGTTTACTGGTTGGTGTATTATTAATGAGTGAAATATTTTTCAGAGCAAAATTGTACAATAAAAAGAGACATGCGGAAAAAATACAAATGAAGAAGACGTAAGTATTGCATTCTTTCACGAGCTGTAAGTCCATCAGAGAAGTGATTTAGCACTGGATACTTTTATTGCAAATCTGAAGATTGACAAATATGAGTAGGAATGTGTGTAATGAACTGGTTAAATCGTCGAAGAGGCACAAGACATTTCGAGATGACAATTTTTATCAATGAATTACACTGGGTCCCACTTGCAATGAGTTCAGTAACTACGAGCATCCACCATCAATGAGTAGATTTCTTTGCATCGTTGCATTCTTTGCTCGTTCTAAAGGCTTGTTTACACGTAGCGTGTGCGTCTGCGTCAAGTTTTGTATTGAGTCAATGGTGATGTTGATGCACATGCACAGAATGGCTTTAGACCCATTCTCTGCATCAATCATTGACCCAATACAAAACTTGACGCACACGCAGATGCACACGCTACGTGTAAACAGAGCTTATGCGGGGCCCTGTGTATGTCATCAGTTTTGTTGTGTGTGAATAGAACGCCAGCCCAATTGCACTGATGTAAACATGGTGAGCCAGGCATTAATGGTTTTGTGGCAATCACATTATTCTATTGATACAATAACATAACTATTTTAGTTTAAAAATGCATGAGGAGAGGAAAACAAAACAGAAGAAAGATGATCAAGTTCCTCAGGGTGCTGTTCCAGCATATCTCCTCGACAGAGAAGGGCAGAACAGAGCTAAAGTCCTCTCAAATACGATTAAACAGAAGCGGAAAGAAAAGGCTGTACGTCAAATTTTGTTTGCATGTGCCTACATTGATTAAATTATTGGTTCATCAGCAAATAATGTAATTATTGAACAGGTTGTTGGAGATTACCAGCAGTTATCACTTTGCTATTATTTCTCTTCGCAGGGTAAGTGGGAGGTACCTTTACCAAAGGTGAAAGGAGTTAGTGAAGCAGAAGTATTCAAAGTGGTGAAATCAGGAAAAACAAAAAGTAAGAATACCATTTCTTGTGATTTAATAGATTAATCTATGAAGGTTTGCTGTGACAAGGGCATTCCTTGATTTGCAATTAATGTTAACTAGTAATCAATATTTTCCATTGTCATTTTAAGTCCTTTTTGATTGCATTGCGTCCCATGTCACAAAAATAAAGAAATACTGTTTAAAAAAAATAAACCTAACTATTGGTAAAATTTAACTTGCAGGGAAAGGGTGGAAGCGGATGGTGACAAAGGCAACGTTTGTTGGAGAAGGTTTCACTCGGAAACCACCAAAGTATGAACGCTTTATTAGGCCAATGGTAAGAACATACACAAAGTACCCACTACAACAAATCGGAAACTTAAGCGCAAAATGTCAGAAATTACTTGCACAAATAAAAAATTCCAAAAACACTACTATAATGAAGGATTTTCATGTATTCATGTTACAGGGTTTACGGTTCAAAAAAGCACACGTCACACATCCAGAATTAAAAGCTACTTTTTGCCTTCCAATAATTGGAGTAAAGAAGAATCCTAGTTCTCCACTGTATACCAGCTTGGGAGTAATGACCAAAGGCACAGTTATTGAAGTAATACTTTCTATTACAACTTTCTCGTTAATACTCTTCTACAAACTTAAAATTAGTGAAGTTTAGCAGTAAGGAAGTGTTTAAAACTCTTTGTTTTTGGATGTCCGAGTTTCATATTGAACCATCTGTAAGGCTCGCATTTATGGGCATTAGATCTACGCAAGATTACTGCCAACTGAACTTCACCATGAATCCGTCGATCCTCCATAATGAGCATTATTAATTAATTCATTATTTTAGGTAAATATTAGTGAACTTGGGTTGGTAACACAAGGTGGCAAAGTCATTTGGGGTAAGAAATCTCATTATATTTACAAATTGATCATAAAACAGGTAATCAACTGTGACTTAAGTAGCACAGTTAAAAGCTTTTTTAAAAAGTTTATTTAATAAAATATCATTTACAAATCATTCCACTAATTCACTCTTTTCACAGGTAAATACGCACAGGTAACAAATAATCCAGAGAACGATGGCTGCATCAATGCAGTATTGCTTGTGTGAAATTATTTCGGATCAACGAAAACTTCTGAACTGTGATTATTACTTCGGGATATAATATTTCAAGTAAAACAAACTACATGGAGACAATAACAAGTTGACAGAACTCACTCTCACTTATTGCGGCAGCAGACGAATTGTTAGAAATAAAGTCTTTCATGGTGAAATACTGTTATGGTCAAGTTGCTGATATGCATGCTCTAGGATTCTGAAGTTCAAGTGATCATCCATTAACAGACACAGCTCATAAGAGAATTTTTACAACGTTGGGTGATACACATTGGTAACATTTGACAAAGTACATCAAAGCCAGAAACCATTATTCTGTGTTAAAATAACAATATAAAGGAAATTTAAGAAAGGTGATAGTGACATTAAATTAAAGTTACTTCACATTTATTTTCGGGCGTACGAAAGGCAACACAAGTCAAGTTGTAAAATCTGTGTCATTAGTTGTATTGTTCAAATGTCCATGTCTAAATTGAAATTGGTTTTGTTCTTCTGTATCTTGAATAGAAATAAAATAAATGTTTGCAATAACTATTATATCAGTTTCATTTGGAAAGTTTTCGTGCATCATAATTATTTTTCTGTTATTGAGTGTTGAAATTGTTGGACTCTACCTTTGGGATCTTTACAAAAAGATAATATAGATGCGTGGCTATGGCAGTCTAACAGTACCCAAAAAAACCCAATTCAGTTAGGTAATGTGATTTTTGTGTTATTTTGTTTGTGGATAATACTGTTAGGCTGAAAGGGAATGGCACCCCTTGCCTCCAAAGCTGCTTTACTGAGTTTTAAGTGACAAACTGGTGTAAAATTTCACAAAGAGCAACAACAGATCTACAAATCAAACCTCCACAGTCCAGCTGTTTGTCTTTTTGACATTTAACATCTATTTTGCAGTGTTGACATTTGACATCTTTTTGGCAATGTAACTTTATTAGACAATTTGAGGGCTATTTTTTCTTCTGCAGAATATATTTCACTGACTTGGCAGAAGCATTTTTTTGACAATGGCAACAAAGATGGAAGTAGATAGTACTGGACCAAGTGTTATGGCATCCGCTGGCACCACAGGAAGTGTTTCTGTATCTTTACATCCACTGGTGATCATGAACATTTCAGAACACTGGACTAGAGTGCGAGCACAAGAAGGAAAATCAATACAAGGTAGATTTAAAATGAACAAGTACTAAAGTACAAAAAGTTTAACGCGAATACAACTGTGTTGTACATTGTGCAGCTATGAAGTGTTTTTGCAATCATTATGGAGATTAAATATTATACTTAGTGACCTGCAAGTATAACGATCTGAGTCCACTCAAATTTTAGCCATACATACCATTACTGATACTTCATTCGTAAAAAATTGTACCTGTGGTCCGCAGTCACATGAACCAACTTATTAAATTTTGAATTTGATCCTTGTAAATACAAGTCTAATCTGCATTGACAAGTTCTGAAGATGTTTGTCTCCGTGGATTTACGTTTCGATTCCAATATGTATTGAAAAATTGTATTTTGCTGTTTTACAGTTCTTGGCGCACTTATTGGAAAACAAAAGGGTAGAAACATTGAAGTTATGAATTCCTTTGAACTGATGTTTCATAAAGTAGAAGGAGACATTGTAATAGACAGGGAATACTACAACACAAAGGAAGAACAATGTAAATATTCCTGTTGCAGTTTTAAGTTCTTTTCCTTTTTTCTACACCACTTTGTATGCATTACACTGATAAAACCATAGACTGGTTATTCTTGCAGTTAAACAAGTGTTTAGTGATATGGATTTTCTTGGATGGTACACAACGGGGGATACGCCAAACGAATCAGATATCAAAATTCATAAACAGGTAAACCAATTGGATGTGTGATTTTCTTAAACTTTTTACTGTTTTTATTGTGTTTTTCCTTTTAGAGAATAACAAGTTTATTTTGTACACTTGTGCTGTGTTTTGCAGCAAAACGATGATTAAATATAAAGCAAATAATAGAATACAAAGTATTAGATGTGTGAGAAAAACGAGACACCCCAATCACATTTAGTATATTTTGTAATTTTTTTTGTAGATCTGTGAAATTAATGAAAGTCCTTTGTTCCTGAAACTCAACCCACAAGCTAAACATCAAGATGTAAGTAAGTGCACAGTTGAAACGAAATGTAGACTTGTGGGGTTGTCACCTTGGACAAATGGGTACCAGAACAATAAGCGATGTTGACTCAAATTGTAATGTAATGAGATTATTTGGACAGGCTCTATTGCCTTTGTGGTTGCAGATGACGGGGGATTACTACATTAATGGGGAAAACAGGATAATTATAGAGATCATAATTGAAACTCAATGTGACAAAACTGTCCATCTCTGGCATATTTTGTTGTATGAGAATAGCGATTAATGGTGTGTTTTGTGTTGTAGTTACCTGTCAGTGTGTATGAATCTGTGATCGACCTGATAAATAACGAGGTACGGTGAATATTCAATGCCGAGGAGGATGGGTGTGGTTAAATTTATGATAGAAAAAAAATAATTTTACTCGAAACTAGGTTTTAATTTAGTGCAAGTGATTCATCATCAATGTGTTTTTCACAGGCAACTATGTTACTAGTAGAGCTCTCTTACACATTAGCAACAGAGGAAGCAGAGCGTATCGGAGTTGATCACGTTGCTAGAATGTCTACATCAGATACTGGAGCTGCTTCCACAGGTAAGTAATTGGTAAATTTGTCGCATGGTTCAAATATTTTCCTATGCTGCTAAATTTGAGTATAATTGGTTGAAATATGTTACGTTTAAAATTATAGTTGCAGAGCACTTGCGGGCGCAGCATAGTGCCATAAAGATGCTTCATGGTAGAGTGCAAGTGGTTCTTGAATACATTAAAGCAGTGGAGGCAGGTAGGAAGAATTGATTTAAGCTAACATGTCAATGAATTTAACATCTATTTAACATCTATTGAAGGACATCACCTCGGATATCTCAGCTTATTTTCAAATTTGTTGCAGGAGAACTACCAAAGAATCATGAAATTCTCAGAGAAGCATACAGCTTGTGTCACAGACTCCCTGTCCTTAACACAGACAGATTCAAAGACGAATTTTACAATGTAAGTAAAAATTATGTTTCATTACAAATTCTGTCTTCAACCTTCAACTATTGCCAAGAGTTTGTTTTGGCCAATTTTGAAGAAATTGTCAACACAATTACAAGAGACATACTAGAATGAAAGAAAATGTTATGCCGAACCGTACATACAATTGTCATAGACTAAAAAATCAGTTAAAACCGAAATAAACTCCTTTTAGTTTGTGAAATCCTCTTTATTAATCTTTCCTTGCAGCAATGTAACGATGTCAGCTTAATGACCTACCTTGGAACTATGACTAAAGGGTGCAATACTATAAATCAGGTAATGTTTTGTTTTACAGAGATATTTATTGCAATGACAGGAAAAGGGAATAAATATATGAAATATTATTTTAGACCTTGGGTACAGTTTTTTTTTTCTTATTTTTCATTCAAAGTTTTGGATTTTTTTTGGCATTGTCACCGAAAATATCATCAGTATTTCTGTTGCAGTTCGTAAATAAATTCAACCTCCTGTATGACCGCCAAGGAATGGGACGGAGGATGCGAGGATTATTTTTTTGACACGAACGGATTTAGACTGTTTTTTTTTAAACTGTGTTGAAGAAAATACAAGTTTTACAACAATATTATCCAAGCAAGAGGATTCAATACTAAGAATGTAGTTGTTTGATCCCGTTCAAAAGGAAAAGGAACTGAATTTTTTAAACTATTACTTAATCATGTTCTCAAAGTTTACAATACATAAAAAATTCCTCCTTCCGTATGATCGCCAAGGAATGGGACGGAGGATGCGAGGACTATTTTTTTGACATGAACAGTTTAACAACAATATTATCCAAGCAAGAGGATTCAAGACTAAGAATGTAGTTATTTGATCCCGTTCAAAAAGAAAAGAAACTGAATTTTTCTTTAAATTGTTACTTAGTGTTCTAAAAGTTTTAAATACATATTAAAATGGAATAAAATAAATGTCAACAAAATAGATTTTTGTGGTAAAACTCAACACACCATGGCTATGGCAGTCTAACAGTATTAAAAAAAGTAATTCAATTAGGTAATCTGATTTTTGTGTTATTTTGTTTGTGGATAATACTGTTAGGCTGAAAGGGAGTAGCGCCCCTTGCCTCCAGAGCTGCTTTACTGTATTTTTTAAATGACAAACTGGTCTAAAATTTCACAAAGAGCAAAAACAGATCTACAAATCAAGAGAAAAGACAGAATTTCTATGACAAATAATACTGCAAATAATACTAATATCTAGATAATGGCTAAAATAATTTAGGCGCCTACTTCCCAAAAACCAATGTTTACTTTGATTTTTGACCAGAAGCTCACTCTGTTGAGGGTGTGCCACGATGTAGCAAGACTCTCATGTACCTGCATTGTACCCCAAATGCGAACTGAAAATGTCATCATATGAAATTTTTTTATTTTTAGCTCTGAAAAATTTACATCAGATTCATTAATTCACCACAATCAGGCACAGTGAAAGGTCACGTGTCATGATCTTAGTCCAAGCTATAAGTACTTGTAACTGGAGTTGTTAGCACATCTGTTGGTGAGGGCACATCTGTTTATGAAATGCCTTTGTTATATAGTATCCTTGAGAAAGTAGAATACTCGACAAAGTAAGTTTCAAAAGGCATGTCCCTGGTGGTGTTTTCGATTAACCTCAGGATCAGTTTACAGCTTCAAGTTCAGTTTAAGAATACAGCTCGATAATATTGAAATTTTTGGGTCTGTTTTGCAGTTTACCGCCAAAGTATAGGCATGGATTTCAGGCACCTTAAAATGAGTGCTGTTTTTGAAAATGCGAAGAACCTAGTGTCTGATCCATTTGCCTGTTTACGGTTGATGACGGCAAGTATGCACTTAACTCTACCTCCGAGATCACTGGCAAATGCCAGAGAGGGGATTCTTGATCAGTTAAATGCAGAGTTGCGGTTGTACAATGAACGGTAGGATATTCATTTGTTATCTTAATGATGCCTTGTTTCAAAACATATTTGTAACACTTTTGGGGATTGGGTAGCAAACAATACATAAGACCACATACTCAATAGCATTTCATCGACAATTTTTTCTGTGAGCTTCGTGTGTCTTTACCGAATGGTGTAATTTAGGACTTTGATGTCTGGTATTTCTTTCATCTGTGTGCATATGACTCCCAACAATAGTTCATCAAGAGATAAGTGGAAATGATGACAATAAAGTAATGTCTTATTATAGATTGGAGGGAATACTGATTGCATACAATCATGTTAGAATTCAGCAGCACTTTGGCACCATCATGACTAGTCAGCCTGATGTTCATTTTGATGTAATGGCTGAGTTTATTATTTTCCAACCAACCCCTGGAAGTGTGCTAAGGGCCATCGTGTCAAAGACTGATAAGACTTCAGTGGGATGTCTTGTACATGGTTGTTTCAATGCTCCATTTTATATACCCTTCCACGAGAATGGCAATGCAAAATCAGAATACAAGGTTTGTCACTTATATCAGTACAGGTACTGTACAGTAAAAGTGTTTGTAATACAGAGTCCAAAATGCCTTGATAAATGTGACACATTTGTAGACCAAACCTAACATGAAATTCTGTCATTTGTAAGACAAAGTTGCATGATGCTTGAGCGAAGAAATATTGGTAGATTATTTCTTTTACTCAGGTTGGAGATGAAGTTCTTATTGAGATACAAAAAATTTTCACCACACGGGATGGTTTGATAACTATACGAGGAAAACCAGCAAATTCTAAGTGAGTTTCCCTGTTCTCGCAAGTTTTTACAGATCTGAAAAGCAATAATTTGTACACATGCATTTGAACTACTCAAATGAACTGATTAAGTCTGTTATCTTACATTAAAAACAAAAGTTTACATGGCAAGACAGTCGTTAACTACATGACTACATGTATTGCAAATCTATGAAGTTTTCTAATTGTTTTTTTGTGTGAACCTGGTGTTTGTTTTCTTATAGTTTACTTCCACTGACAAGGGGTCTGAAGAGGTCTCGCTCTGATATGGACAGTTTTGACAGTGGACTTGGAATCTATTCTTCTGTGACACCACACCTTCCAAAAAAGAAGAGCAAAAGTGATTCAGACTCCTCAAATACAATAGTGTTGCCAACTGCTACATCCACTCCATTTCCTTCTTCACGTGAACTCTCACAAGATACCATATCAACTGATGATTCAGGACCACTAGGAGCTAGTAGCAGTAAAAAGAAAAAGAAGAAATCTAGAAAAGAAAAGGACAGTGTTGGTAGTGTGTCATTGAATGTTTCCTCTGGTTATATTGACCCAAGTCAACTGGATTCATCAAGCATCAGTTCAAGTAGCAAAAAGAAAAAGAAGAAAGATAAAGATCGTGACAAACAGAATCTCTTTTGATAGGCCACAAGAAATGTTCGACATTTCAACAACACCAGATAACTATCGGGTTGAGAAAATATTACAAAAGACAGTAAGTGAAAAGAGTCAAATTAACAAAAGCTTGGAAATGGAAAAGTGACCATAATAGTTATTGACATTGCATGTAATTTTTAGTGATTAACTATTATTTTCTATATTTCGATGGAAATTTTACTGTAGCCTTTGTAGCCAGATGATACTATGTAATGAGAACTTTTTGACATGAAGAAGTCGCTGTATGGTTAGGATTTGCTTTTTGAGAGACCAATTTTCTGTTTATGCATTTTGGTAATTTAGCTAAACCATGTGCAAAGTATTTCCTGTCTAGTTCTAGGCTTATTGAGAGAGCACATGTTTTATTATTTTAAAAGCCTTGTTATGGGAAGAAATCAAGTACAAAGTAGAGAATAAATGTATGAAAAAAATGTTGGTTTGTAATATGTTTTATTTGAATATTTACAGTAAATAACTCAAAATTGAACATTTCCAATCGGAGAATCCAGCAAGCTGTATTCTTTTTTCGAAACTGAAGCTGAAAACTGAACCTGAGCCTGAGGAGCACGAAATACACCCCTACTGCAAGTTGTTATTTTTATCTGGGCTGTTCTCAGATACCAATATTATAATTCAATATTGATTTAATGTCATCTATTCGCACAGGTTAGAGAATAAATGATGTCCTCATCAGCGGATAAAGATAGCAACGCAACCAACAAGAAAAAGGAGTTCCCGGAAAAGAAACTTTTCGTGTGCAGAATGTGTGACGAAGCATTTTCGGAAGAAGCGGATTGGTTGAGCCATACCAGTGTCCATAGTGACGTAAAACCGTTTCTGTGCGAAACATGTGATCTCGCATTTGAACGGAAGGACTTTTATGATAATCATGTAGCGATCCATACCCACACAAAAGCCTTATTTTGTAGTGGATGTAAAATGGAATTGATGGATAACGACAATGGAAAGCAGTATACTGATGCTGAGGGCAAAGCTTTATGTCCGCATTGTTTTCTGGATCAGGGCATAAAAAAGGTATCAGGAGCAACAAGAGGTTCTTTCAGAGAAAAGGAAAAGAAAGGGAAACGTCCAAAGAAGAAGAACATGGAGATAAACTGTGGCGAGGATTCGTCGTATCACCGCGAAAATGAAAAAGGTGAAAATTTGCACGAGATGAAAGACAGCACGGCCAAACTGGGTTCTTTTCAGTGTGATTTTTGTCCAAGATCGTTTATTCTCAAACATAACTTGGACAAGCACATCATGAAACATTCCATTGTGAGCCCTATCAAATGTCACGAATGTGATAAAACGTTTGGTAGAAACAGTGCACTTCAGCAGCACCTGATGATACACAGTGGTGAGAAACCAGTTCAGTGTACGTTGTGTGAAGAATCCTTCAGACAGAAAAATCAGCTCAAAAGACACATGTTGAAACACACTGGAGAGAAACCATACAAATGTTCCGAATGTGGTGAGGCATTTACTGATCTAGTCAAACGTAAACGTCACCTGTTGAACGTGCACAACAGTGGAACAAAGCCATACTTATGTAGTCAATGCCCACTGAGGTTTCTACGCAAAAGTGAACTTACAAGACATTCCATGATACATACTGGTTTGAAGCCATACGCTTGTGAGGATTGTGGGGAATTATTCGGATACAGGGCAGGACTGTCGCGGCATTTGCGGCTAAACTCGGGAGAGTCGGTGGGGGAAAAGCAGAAACGACAATGTAGCGAATGCGGTAAAATGCTGGCAGATAAAGACGGTCTTCGGAAACACATGAGAAGACACAGGGGTGGAGAGTTAGTGTCGTGTGACATATGCAGCAAGCAGCTCGGATCCTTTGGAAACCTCAGAAGGCATAAACTGACACACATGGGAATCAAGCAGTTCGAGTGTAAAGACTGTGGGAAAAGATTCATGCAGAAAGTAACGATGTTAAAGCACAGGGATAAGTGTTGTCCAGCTCTCACGTACACTTCTGCAAACGTTTCGGACAGTGCCGATGAACATAATATTTCATATGGAGTAAATTGAAAATGTTATTATCGATTAGAAATATAGTGCAGATGTGTGGATCCACCTCTTAAGCTTAGAATAAATAGATTTAGAAATAGGATTCTATTCATGTTTCTTCAAAAGTTGGTCAATTTTCAGGCCAAAACTCTTAATGTTAGGTTTATAATTTGTAATGTATGGGAAAAAGTACTTTAACCGCTGTAGTAATCGAGGAACAAGTGTAGAATATTGACCACTTAAATAGCAGTAATGAAAATTCAATGTGCCAGGAGGTACGGGGATTTAAGGTGTGGGGTCTAGCAGATTATTGTTTATTTCTTTACTCATTGAAGGTGGAAGATTGTGACTCTGTTGTCAATATGCAAAGCACTGTTCACTAAAATGAACACTCGCTTCAATTGTCAATCGTCTATTTTGATCTATTATTTTCATAGACTTTCTTAACTAGCTACCAGTGTTGAAATTGCTCAGTGAGTTAACTTGATAACAGTGTTGAAATTGCTCAGTGGGACCCTACCATTGGGATCTTTACAAAAAGGTAAAAATGATGTGTGGCTATGGCAGTCTAACAGTACTAAAAATGTAATTTGGATAGTTAATGTTTATTAATACTACTGTTAGGCTGAAAGGGAGTGGCGCCCCTTGCCTCCAAAGCTGCTATTAAAGTTCATTAACAGTGAAGTCTTGAGTTGCACAAGTACTAAATCTTGATTGGTTAGACGTGGGACCTTTCAAAAGCACTGTTTTTGCAGCATTTGTTACTTCGAGAAGAGAACATACAAGTGCTTGCAAAAGTTTTCAACAGTTGATTTGAAATTTATTGTCATTTAACGAATTTCATGGGAGGTAAAAAATTAATTTGAAAGTGGTTTTGAAATATTTATTTATAAATAGAATTTATACGAAATGGGATTTGATTAATACGAAATGGGATTTGATTAAAGAAACGTGGCGACAAAAAATGATTATTTTTTCTGTGCCCGACACTCCTGAATGAGATGGGGTGATGTTGTCAACAATATATCACATTGTTTGTCAACAAATATTGTTTTACCCTCCGTTCCGAAGCTTAGATACCCCAAGTGAATATATTAGAGGAGGATACTTTTTTCTTATGTCAACTAGAAAAGTTGAATTGCCAAGTGTACTCGAAAGGCAGGTCTACAGAAAGTATGGGATGGGCTGTACATGAATGACTAAAAAGTATCCCGCTCAATGATTAAAAAAAAAAGACTGTGAATATGTTGAATCCAACTAAATCTACAGGCAGAAGACAACATTTAAAGTAAGGTTTTAATTTCAGAATTACGGACAACGTGAACATGGATGTAATTTTACGTGGTCTGCTGTCTTCGGACAAGAAGGAGTCCATCAAGAAGTCGATAGTAAACAAAATTGCCAGGAATGGTTCAGACCCAAAGCAGTCAATTGAAATTCAGAAAATGTTCTTTTTGTGCTGTGATACCATAGTAAATTCCAATGATGAATTTAGTTTATGGGCATGCAAGCATGTTTATGCTGAATGGGCAAGATACAATAGTTCTACTTTGGAGTCGGTATTTGACAGGGAGCGAATGCTTTTCTTTCTGAACGGAAACTTTACAAATAACAGTGGTGCAGTTTGGATTATCCACGAAACTTTGATAGTTCTCCAGAAAACGTCCAGTCCCAATTTCCAACAGTTATGTCAGACTGTTGAAATGAAAGCTATATCTTACGTGAGAGAGCACCCAAAAGTGAAGGCTATTACACAGCTGTGCAAGTTGTTGAACGAGTTTAACCCTTGCGTTCCGAAAGGAGACTTAACAGCAACATTTTGTATCTCAATTATCAACGCAGTATCGTCGTTTTCGGTGCCAGCGAATGAGAAGAAAGTCCATGAATTCGTCAAAGACGTTACATACACCATCGGAAAGTTTTTAAAACATGTTTGGGTGCGATCGGACCCGGAGTGCATACACCAATGCTTGCGAGCCATATTTAAAGTTATTTCTTATGTGAATGATGACCGTGCTGTTGAACCATGTGTAGCTTTGTGTGGTATTGCGAGTCACATACCAACTAATCTCATTGATGATGTAACCCAAAAGACTGTGTCTGACCCCTCAATCACGGATGCAAATATGAAGGAAGCCTTGATGCGAATGTTCGACTGGTTAAATTGGCCACTATCTACTCATATTGATATTTGGATTATAGCTTTTCTGAAAGGACTGGCATCTGTTCATAAGTACACGATTCTTATAACAGTAACCGAAGCCAAAGTTGCTCAGGTATGATCAACTTTCACTTTTTTGGGGAAAAAAAATCGAAGTTAATAACTTTAGTAATCACGCGAAGTTTTGGTGATTTTTTCGCCTCTTAATTTGAAGGTGTTCGAGAAAATGAACTATCCTATTGTGAGAGATAGAGCTTTTACAGTACTTTCCCACATGCTCTGCAGTTTTCAGCATTCTCCGGACGCATTTCACAAGGTACAGTATAACATTTTTATCGCATGACGATTAGTTGATTTACTCAGGGTAGGAACAAGTCAACATTGAAAATAGTTGATGTCTCATTCTTAACAAATATCACTGAAAAGACCATATTTAATAAAAGTGTACGATTTTTTATGAACTTTTTAGGTTGTTCAGGATGTGCCATTAGTACTAAATAAGTTGAAGAAGGACAAGGAATCAAAAGAATCTGTTGATTTCTTAGTCAGATTCGCGGAATTGATCAACACCTTGATGTACCTTCATCCGGGATTTCCAGATCTGTATGATCCTGTATTGTCCGCTTTGGAGGTATATTAAGCTTTTATTTTATCAGTAAAAGTATGGAGTTTCACTTGGTTTTTGACAAGGTATAAAGGCCTGTTTACACATTCCGAACCTGTCACCGTCACCGTGTCCGTCACTGTCAAAGTTGATCATTGTGCTAATGGTGATGGGCTACCTGATGAGCAGAATGGGTTCCAGACCCATTCTGCCTATCAGACGGTCTGTCATCATTGGCACAATTGTAACACTTAAAAAGTGACGGGCACGGTGACGGGGTCGGAATATGTAAACAGGCCTTTACCCAGTGAGGCTACGAGTCTCGGGTTGCAGCTAAAAATTATACTTGCAGGGCCTCCCAGTGCCTACTGTTGAACAAATGAAAGTGAGGCTAGCTCAAAGCAAATGGACATCAGAACAAAAACCTGGGACATCCCTTTTGTATCCGTCAACATTTGGTAAGAAGTCAGAAACGGGAAAAACGGGCCTCATCAACCTTGGAAACACGTGTTTTATGAACAGCATAGTGCAAGCTCTGTTTATGTGTGACAGGTACAGAAATTGTTTCAGGATTCGTTTTTTTAGTGTGGAGAATTTTTTAATGGTCATATTTACAAACTACTTAAGTTCACTCATCTAAAGCTATCTTCGAAGGATCAACAAAAGATGACGACAACGACAGACGATGATTCTTCATTGCATGTTCTCATTTTGGCTATAAGCCAGAAAAGGAAGACAATAGTAGAAAACTAAATCAACGTTCCAAGTTCCATTGTTATTTCAATTTTATTTTTTTATAATGAAGGTACTATTTGTTCTTAGTTTTAGACAAGAGTCAATGAGATGCCTACCAAACCTCCCCCACCAGAACATCTTAGCCAAATTACAACAGCTGTTTGCTCATCTCTCAATTTCGCAGGTAAATTTTGCTTACCTAATTTTTGAGAAAAATACAAATGAAAGGCTAGTTTTCTTAAATCACAAGCCGTGTAATGTCTTCAAATTCAGAGACCTGCCTATTCTCCTGGAGAATTTCTGAAGGTTTCTTTGCCACCATGGTTTACGCAAGGAAGACAGCAAGATTGCTCGGAATACCTTAAGTACCTAATAGATCAACTGCACGAACAAGAGAGATCTCGCGTGCGCAACCAGGCGATGCTTACGCAAACTGCAAAGTCAGCAACATTGCCAAGATCGGGATCACTCAGTATAACAGCTGTTGAATCCGAACCTGACACACTTATTCAGAAAACATTTGGTGGCAGAGCTGTGACCACTTACAGATGCTTGAAATGTAACACTTCTTCAAGCAGGGCAGAGACATTTACCGACCTTCCTTTGGCCTTCCAAGATCATCAAGAACCGAGAATGGCAACCAGACAGAGTGAAAGAAAGATGCAGAAAAATAATGGTCCTACTAGCAATAATATTACTGACAAGCATGAAGACGACTCAATATCACTTGAAGAAATGCTTCACTTCTACATGAAGCCCGAAAGACTGGAAGGCAACAATAAGTATCATTGTGATGTATGTGGAGGGTTACAGGATGGAGAGAGAACTGTAAGAATCGTGGAATCGCCAGAATATCTCATCATTACATTGCTCAGATTTTCCTTCAGTGCAAAAACTCAGAGACGATCTAAGATTTTAACTGATGTAAAATATCCACGGACACTCTATGTTCCCGTCTGTCCGAGTAAGGACAGGACTAGCAGTATGAAACGCTTACGTGCGACTATATCCCCACCGCCCACAAGTGGAGTGACTAACGAACGGTTTGGTCTGTGTTCAGTTGTTGTCCACTCCGGCCTGTCGTCAGATTGCGGACATTACTACACCTATGCCAGACATTCACTTCCTGTCGATCCCCAGGTCTAAATCTTTTATGTTTTTTTTTTTTGGAAGCAGTGTAGATTTGCAATTGGTTCTTAGTTTATTTTTGGTAAGGAAAAATCATAACTCTATGTAAATCTAATGGTCGTACTATAGTTCAGAAATAAAGCAAATCATTATAAGGTCTGGTTAATTTGACAGGATCAGAATGCGCCACGTCAAAAAGGTCGCGTAAATGAGGATTACTTCCAAAGTAGATGGTATCTCTTCAATGACAACCGAGTCACTTATTCCACGTACGAATCGTTTAGCGAAGTAAGTAAAAGTAAACAATAGTAATATTCCTTGAGTGGGAGTGCTGCAATTTCTGCCATGGTGTTGCAATCATTTTTGCTGATATAGCAGTTTCATTGACACTGTATTTTATTTACAGGTGACCCAGCGATTCTCCAAAGATACAGCATATGTTTTGGTTTATAAAAAGCTTCATGATAGTGAATCGAGAGCTGGTCAAATTGACATGAATGAAACTATCGCCTCCGTAAACATCGATCCACCCTTACGCAGAGACTTGAGAGAGTCGGTGGAAAAGGATAATATATTATTTCTACAGGTAACATTATTCAAGTTTTGTAAAAAAAAAAACATAGGACTATCTTAGCAAGGTTTGCTATGTACGAAAGCATGTTGCTGTTAACCCATGCAATGATGCATCTCATACGTTTTCTTGTGAAAAGTACCGTGTACTATCAAGATATAAAATTTTAGTTACAGTACATTGACGGATCTGAGGCACCCCTACGGACCAAAATTGTCTGGATTTCATGCAGTTTTTGGGAAATTTTGGCCAAATTGTATTATGGCGTTCTCCCTCCCTTGGGCGTCCCCTACACCTCCGTATAATGAATACTAGATCCACCCCTGTATTAAAAATGTACACATTTCACAATTTTCAGTATTTAGAGGAAAAGGCTTGTTGTCCATGCTATTCGTGTTGGGCAGAAAGATAATAGTAATATGCTTTACTTTTGTTGCGTAGATTTTAAGGTAACAAGCCGGTTTGAAATATTTTCAGTAGTTACCAATCTAAGGGATTGTTCACACGTTACGACATCGAATTCATTTTAAATTCGGCCGAATGAAGCTTAAACATTGTGTCAATGGTTGACGGGCTAAATGGGTCTGGAACTCATTTAGCCCGAATTTCAGTCTGATTTAGCCAATTGCCTTTGGCACAATGTTAAACTTTTATCAGTCTGAATATCGGTGTCTGTGTCGGTACGTGTGAACAAGCCTTAACCGATGCCTAGTTTTGACAAAGTAACACCCTAGATTGATAATATGAGTCGTGGTTGCCGTAATAGACTTTTCAGTTTTCTTAGCTTGTTGGAATTTAATTTATTGACGATATTAATAATGAAATGAAACGATCTGTATCATAGAGGGGGGAAATGTGAGAGGTTAATATTCCTGAAATACACTCGGGTGCACCGGTTCGCATGAAATTGCAACAAAAATAACTGTAATTTGAACTGGAATTAGAATTATTTGCAACTTTTGTGTTTTTTGCAGCAAACTTTCGGAACGAATATTTCAAACCCTTTGAGAATTTATCAGTTTTATGCAAGGGTGTTTCAGCCATTAATAATTTCTCCATGCAAAGAAAACTACAGTTGTTCAATTAAGTGTGTAATTTTAAATAGGAACAAGAACTGGAAGGACGTGCGCGAGCCATGCAACAACGTAGTGTTTCCACTTCTTCATGGTTTAACTGGAGAGACGACGACAATGACGGACCTCCGGGGAGTTGTGGAGGAGGGGGTGGACTTGGTGGAATGGACACATCTGGATCCAGATTTGTTTTTTGAGTATTTGTTACAAAATCGTACTTAGTTGAGCTCATACGTAAAATTCTACCAACTTGATTAGTAGACAGGAAAATTGATCAATAATAGGCTGGTTCTATTTTGTTTTCTTTTATTTTTGCATGTTAATTTGTGGTTCGTTGCAATTTCTACGCCCAATCCTGAGCGCTAGTCACAGGAATGTGCTTCGCAGTAATGTGAATTTCGTGCTGGATGAAACTGTTGAACTTTGCTCCACAACTCTTTCAGATAGTATAATGAGCATAAGTGTTGAAAACATTTTTTGGGGGGAGGCCATGCTGCTCAACAAGGTAATTTAGTGTAGGATGCAATCAGTAAAAGCCCTTTCCGCTGTTTCCCGTGTATACATGTAAAGTGCTAAATGTAACATGCACAAATAGAGCTGCATGTTACATTGTCACTTTCGGTTTAGTGGAGATGTGTTTACCGCAAGAGAACAACTCTTAAATTTGTTAACCAAATCTATGGTTATTGGTGGCTCGTTAGAGTCACCTTAGTGGTTGGTTTGGTCTTTTTGCCCCAAAATTTTGCGCCCGGTCCTTCGCTCCTCTTCGCCCCCCTTCGCTCCTTCGAACGAGCCACCTGGTGAAACTTTCACTGCTTGATATTTTCACAGCCTGTGATAATTATATAACATTTGAACGTCTTTCATACAGTTGCAGGGTACAGCCTAAATTGGACATATCACAGGTTATTTCAGAGCCATTATTTTACTGGGTGAAATAGTAAACAGAATATTTATTTGGTGCACCTGCTGACAGTTTTTTGCAATAACATTTTAGCTCGAGTATTTGCTGCTATGAAGGTCAGCCGAATAATTGAAATGACATGCATGGAGTCTCTCACCAAATCGTTTGCGAAATAAATGTATCAGTGATGCGAACTGTGATTCAGATGAATATTAAGTGCTTCTTTCAGTGCAGCTGCGATTTTACCCCAAAGGAAGAATGCCTGTGTAAAGTCCTCTTGCAACGTTCATGTTTGTTAAGACCATACCGCGTTCTTCAGGTTAAATAAATGTGAATGTACAAAACGATTGATCGTGTGTTTTCTACTCCACTTCTTGTGAATAACAAAAAAAAGAGATATGCGGCTATGGTGGTCTAACAGTACCAAAAATGTAATTTGGTTAGTTAATGTTTATTAATGCTACTACTGTTAGGCTGAAAGGGAGTGGCGCCCCTTGCCTCCAAAGCTGCCATTAAGGTCCCTTCACAGATCTTTTTTCATAAGTAATGCTTGTTTGAATGAAGGAAAATTTTTTCCCAATGGTGCCAATAGGATTATCGGCTGATAGAAGTTTCATTTGTACGGTGCTGACAATACTATCTTAACCATAGAACTTATCGTGTACGGTAAAGATAGGATTATCCATACTGTACTGTTTTGTTGAGTTTGAGTTCAATGACTTTTAGTACT
This sequence comes from Haplosyllis leylae, assembly GCA_038406175.1. Lineage (NCBI taxonomy): Eukaryota > Metazoa > Annelida > Polychaeta > Phyllodocida > Syllidae > Haplosyllis > Haplosyllis leylae. The sequence continues at coordinate 8,298 of JBCAUG010652673.1, read as the reverse complement.
TTGATAATATTACATTTTCTTGGTATTTCTAGCGAAAATGGTAATTACCTCATTTTCCCTAAAGACTGAAAATATATTACAGGCTTTGATTTTAGGTAAATTTAGCACACACATGCAGTAATGTCTCTTTACAAAGTTTCTGAAGTACTTATTCCGTTGTGTAGAAAATGTGTTCTGACAACTCCTCTGTGGAAAATTACGACGAGAAATTTAGCATCGAAGCTGAAACTGAGTAAGTAATTTGCAAATTTTCACGGGCAGACATTTTTTTAACATTTTGACACATTAGCATTTCACCAAGTGCCCAAATAGGAATATGTAGTGTGAGAAATGGTCTGAGAGTTAGTGATGAAATAGAGAGGAGAGGAATTTATGACAATAACCCTGCATATGTAATTTCTTTTGCAAATAGGTCAATTGAAAGGATCAATGGCACAAAGAAAGCATCTAGAGGTTGAAAAGGATCCGGTCAAACTATGTAATTACCTGGTTGGGGGAAATATATTCAAGGTGTGTCTCTTAGTCTATTGATTTCATTGTGTAAAAGAATTCACAATTTGTTTCTACCCCCGTCATCGACCCACCAATTGAATTTGCTTTTGAGAGATTATTCAAATGAGTTGACTGTCTGGATAAATGATATTATGCTTGAGGGCCAAGCGTCATCGTCACATCGTCAATGCAGAGTAACGCCAGGATCACACTTGCGACATGGCTCTCATTGAAAAGAAAAGTCACTCCAAAATGGGTTGCAACCCCTTCTGGAGTAACTTTTTTTTTCATTAATTTGAATGAGAGCCATGTATTGGGGCGTTGACGCTCACACCCAGTGTATACGAGTCCTAACCAGTGTTTCTTTTACCACTTGAGGAAGGAGAAGATCCGAAACTAAAACCTGATGAAGAGTATCCAGATTGGTTATGGACGCTCAGGTTAGAACGCTCTCCAGTGCCACTCGAGGAACTAGAGTATGACAGTCAGGAGTATTGGGACAGATTAAAGCTAATACACAGAAAAAAGAAAAATTTGCGACATAAATTAAAACATAAATACAGAAAATTTTGAATTGCGATAGTTTAATAAAAATATTGTTGTTTTTATATCAAGAATTTCTAGTTTTCCTTTGTACTTTCATTCATTGCACTGTATCACTCGGCCAGAATACAGGTCCTCGGACCAAAATCAACTTTCCATATAAAAATTGTTTATCACATTGTCAATAATTATTTTTTCCTTGGGGTGGTCTAGCTCCACATTTTGTCTTTGGTGTTGCTGAATTAACATTAATTAACATGTTTAGGGCCGTGAATTAACGTTTATTGAGCCGTTATCTCATCGCTGCATTCACGTGTACGTGTTGAGATGTAACCAGCAATGAGAAGTATAAAAGTTGAAAAAATTAATGTATTAAATTGTTGTTGAAAAATTTCGCACCAAAACTCGAATCGCATCTCAGATTACTGTTCAATGTGTGCAGCAATGGGACTCTGCCATTTGGATCTAAACAAAAAGGTAAACATGATATGTGGCTATGGTAGTCTAACGGTACCAAAAATGTAATTTCGTTGGTTAATGTTTATGAATACTATACTGTTAGACTAAAAGGGAGTGGCGCCCCTTGCCTCCAAAGCTGCTGTTAAGGTCCCTTTGCAGATAACTCCTTATTTTGAACATTGAAAGGAATTTTCTGTAAAGAGAAAAAAACAGGTTATCTTTTTTCATAAGTAATGCTTGTTTGAATGAAGGAAACCTTGTTTTACCTAGTAATTCATTTTCTTTAAAATTAATGACTTTCAACTGACAAACAGATCAATTTCACAAAAAGGGATAATAGATCTACAAATGGAGAGAAATGACAGAATTCGTGTGAGAATTGTTCACAACAGTTATATTCTGTAAAATTGGGATAGTGTATATTAGTTTCTTGAATTATTAAGACCTGTTTACACCTTCCGACACCGTCAGCATTCCCGTCAGCGCCAAGGTTTATCATTGCTAAAGGTGACTCGCACTTTGGGTTCTGCATCCATCTGCCAGTCAAACAGTCCGTCACCTTTAGCACAATGATAATCCTTGATGGTGATGGGCACGGTGACGGTGACGGCGTCGGAAGGTGTAAACAGACTTTTATTAACCTAGAGTATTTTTGGTAACGGGCAGAATGACACCGGACCCTGCTTGAGTGACTTCGTTCCACCTGTACTTCTTATATTTCAGTTTTGCCCAAACTGTAAGTGTCCAGTGATATTTAAATTATATTGCGTACTGACCAACTGAAAGGCCACGCATAGCCTGGACAATGTCCTCAAGAAGTGAAATAAACTTCTGCAGACTTTTGAATCGTTGCGAAGTAATCGCTGGCGATAAGTCACTGCATGACTGGAGATTAGAAAAGGTAAATGAGCGTTTCGTTACGATTGTACCACTTGAGCAGAACAACCTGAAGTAATTCGAAATTCATCACCGATTAAAATAACCCACTGCATAGATAATTAATTCCTACGTAGAATTGTATTGATTTCAAGTGCTCAGAGGAAGAAAATAGATTGTATTTTGTTTTACTGAATGATTGTTGAAAAACATTTTTAACTGCTGGTTTCCATGTCAAAGTGTCAGAATTACCCAAGTTCAAAAAGACTCTTGACTTTGTATCGTATTATTTTTGTTTGTTTGTTTAGTATGTGGGAGCTCTACAAGACCAGTTGGCCGAGTTGAGAAAATCCTCAAGGTAAGCAGACGTGCATTTATTTTGAAACCCCAAGATAGAGACTTTGTATTCAAGGTTCTTAGTAGAAACTTCAAACCTACATATTTTCCAAGTATGACTTATTTTTGGTGCTTTTGAAACACACTGTAACTATAGCAATTGATAGCCAATTTTGATTTCAGTAAACCAAGACAAGATGTCCTGACGGAATATTCCAGAAAAGTCAACTTTCTCAAGGGTTTAATAGAAACCGAGAAAATGGTAAGTTCACATTTGAAATTTCCTATTGATAGATAATCTTTTTAGTGGCACAAAAGAGAATTGTCTGAAGAATTATTTTTGCGCACTGAATACAGGAGAGCGCCAGTGAAAAAGCAATGGCAGCTGAGCTACTCACTCCGGCACCGTTGTCATCTGAATCATCAGCACCAAGTAGGGAGCTACACATACAAACAAAAGCAAGGTACCAGAAGGAAGTTAGGGATGAATTGCTTGGTAATTCAGATGAAATGAGTAGGTTATACAGTAGAACATATTTCTCTTATTTCTTACAATTATTTTTAGTGAAACTACGTGTGTTTGACTTTATATATTCCTTAATCTGTAGTAAAAGGTAGCTTGGATTACTAATGTTTTTTTTTTGAGGCCAAGAAAAATACTTTTTTGAATCAAAAAGACGATTACACGAGTAACATATCATGTCGTGTACCTGCAAAGCATTTTCATCCATATTGAAGGTAACGGGGTTGCAGGAGTGCGGCAAAGGAAGCAGACCAGTGAAGAAGATTTAGTTTCTGTATTAAAACATCACAATGAAGCCCAAACAAAACTAGCGGAAGAAATGGTTTTTCTTGCAAAAAACATGAAGGAAAATGCAAAAGCAGCCAACAGAATCATAAAAGATGATAACAAAGTAAGTGTCTCTGTTTGGAGTGCTGGTCTTCTTGTGCAATAAACACTTGCACCCACCTCATTCACGCATGAGAAAAGAGTGCCAATAGTATTTCAGTGCATTATTGCTGTCTCGTTTAGAGTCGGCTTAGTGATTGATTTGGGGTGCCCACAAGATTTGGGGCAAATACCTTGGCACTTTTTATGATAAGTAAGCCTACTTTAGGCAGCAGTCATTGGTGGGAATTTTACACACAGAATGCCGTCATGATGTTATAATGACATAATGTCAACTAGCCAGCCTGTTGGGACTTTTCACGAGGTTGTATTTTTTTGCATTTGAACATTGACTTTTAGAAAAGTAATTGGTCCCAAGTTGTATCTAATTCAGAACATACCAACCTGGTCACTGTTAAATGAGATATGAAAATGCTTAATAATACACTATTTTGGTGCACATTTAAACTAAACTGTGGCTCAAAAAAAGACTGCTGACCTGCTTTTCCAGTGAAACTCCCGTTTTGCATGTGAAACTAATTTTACTTTAGAGTTATGCAAACTTTTGGACTGTCAGATATGCCGTCACCTTTTTTTTAAAGATCATCAAATATTTCTTTACAGAGATTGGAAGAATCCACGCAACTAGCTGATAGGAACTATGCAAAGCTTAAAGTTGAAAGTGATCGTTTGGAAGTTCATGCGCGAAAGGCATGTAACTGGTGGATATGGATTATGCTTATTGTTGTATGTGCTACTTTTCTTTGGATGGTAATATTTATGAAAATGTTCCCAAAGCGGTGACATATCCATTGCCATTGCGTTAACATAACGATTATTGTGCCAAGTGACTTTCTCCTGACGTGAAGTAAATATCACCCACACCAATGTGGGGACAGTGGGGCCATCAAGCCAATTACCTCAGTGAAGAAACAACCTTTCAAATGTACAGACTGTTAAGAGGAGTAGGCTGAAACAAGGGTGGACTGAGAGGAATTACCCTTCAGTGATCATCAGGTTCAGAGTTAAAGAAATTAAAGAATGTATGGTGTGAGAGAAAATTAATCACATTATTTTCAAATGTGGAAACAATTGGAACGTATTACCCTTGTCATGCGGTCACAGTATCAAGATGAAAAAAAACAAAAACAAAACGGAACGGCCATGCAAGTTAAAAGGAACCTGAATGTGTCCACAACAGATTGTAAAACAATGAAAGTCAATAATTTTGTGGAAACACTCAAAATAATTGGTGGTAGGTTTGACAAACAGTTTTGGGGAGAGGGTGGTGGGTGCGTAATGCAGATGAAAAAATGTTAAGTATTATCGTCACATAAATTTTCTTTCAATTCTAAGTGTTACGTCTTTGTCAAAGAATGCCTCGGACAGTGATCGCTTGAGTTTATCCAAATAAATGCCGCGTAAGTGAGAGGGAATCCCCGGGAATTCCCTTGCAAATATGGGTAATTTGACTGACAAAGCGCGGGCAATTAGTCACTCGGCTGTTTGAAAATTGCATGAAAGCAGAGTTTGTCTAATTGATAATATTGAAAGGAATGAAATATTGACACATTGAGTTAAAAAAAATCGCTCCGGTAGGAGGTACAAATGTGGAGATCACGAAAAAAAGGTAATGACCATGCGTGGCTATGGTAGTCTAACACGTATCAAAAATTGTAATCTGCTTGAAAAAAATCTTTTTTTGTGGATACTTCTGTTAGGCTAAAAGGGAGTGGCACCCCTTGCCTCCAGAGCTGCTTCTGAGATCTCTTTTATAGAAAGAGGTTCCGGAAACCGTTTCTGATCTGATTCTGTTAAATAAACCCACCGAGATAGTACTCGGCAAAAAGAATTTATTACCGAATACATCCTCGATAAAAATACAATGCACTGACCATTCCAGCGGGCTTATATGGCTTATCATCGAGTATTTTACAATTTCTCTTGCATAACTTTTGAATTCATTTTACAAAATATATGGCATTATAATAAGTGTAAACTGTATTGAACCCCTTTATTGTCCATGATTTGATGAGTCAAATTGAGTTAGTCTAATGAATGTTCCTTCTATGGAAAAGGGTACAAGTGCAACAGCAGATACAGGGGATAGAACCCCTGTTCTTGCAAAATAGGTCAACAAAAAGGATTACCACCAAAGGTGGCCCAACCTGAGTATGTGGATTTGCTGCAGCTATTGTGAAATTGGCCTTTAAAGGCATGCCCCTGTAAACCAAGAAACTGACCTGTTTGAACCAGAAATGGCAAATGTATTTGTAGTTCACAAGAGGAGCCACATGATAGCTTTTCATTGATTAAAAACTGTGTTTCTTTTACAGGCTTATAAGCAACATGAGCATTGATCCAAC
>JBCAUG010652451.1:0-13884 GCA_038406175.1 Haplosyllis leylae | reverse complement strand
ACATCTAGGAATGTATCTGTTGTCAGATGTGGAGTGTCTCTGGTAACCATACTACTTTTGGATTTTATCTTGATTCAATGAATTCAGCGAATTCAGTGAAAATCATTTAGGGAAAACTCAAATGTATACTGATACTATGTTTTTACGTTTTTCACAAAGATAATCTATGTTAACTAAACAGAAACTTAAAGCATTTCTTTAAATATCTGGCAGATACATGTACTTACTTGTGTAGTTTATTACATACTTTTTCTCAAAATAGTCTACAATAATTGGATGCTTACGTATTGGTAATTTCACGCGAAACAATGATCCAATATGGGATTTTCAATAATGCATCAAATACATTTTCATACATGAAAACTATACCAAAATGCACTATTTCAATATTGGTCTAAAATTCAACTGAAAACCATTTTGTATTTAAATCCAAAGTAGATTTTACAAAACTCATAGCGTCATATCCAAACTTTGAAATAAACAGAAAACCTTTAAACTAATAAATACAATAATCTTATATATATGTCAGAGAACGTGAATATGCAACAGAATGAAGTTTCATCAATACACAGAGCCCATGAACAAAGCTATTTCAGCATTTACCTGTATAATTTTAATGAAAAAGCTTTTCTTTCATTTGTTCTGCAGTAGAAATTTTAGAATAAATATTAATGTTATTCGGAATAGTTTATAGTTTTTACATCAAATGTTCAGATGGCAAATTAAGTTTGTGCGAAACCCAATACTTAAACGTATTCGCAAGTTTAGGTTTAACTTGGACGTCGTCTAGATAATATGAACTATACAGAAATATACAAACAACAGAAATAAAATGTTTATACTTGTAAACATATTTTGAAATGTATAATATCACAGCTACGTTAAAAATTATGTCGGGTTTAGGAATTTTATCACAAGTTGAGATCTAAACTCTTGTCATCTACAATTGCAGTTGTACTGTTGATACTGTTTTGTCCATTTGAGTTGGTCCCACTCTGTGATGCTTGATCCTTTACTTCTTCTGATGTTGTGGTCTCATCACTGGGATTTACAAAGGCGAAATGCTGCTGACTCACACGAGGCGTCATTGGGTAGTCCGCTTCAGGCTCCGAGTCAGACAGATTTCTGCTGCTGAATGAGCTGTCTGAATCTGAACTGTCTGATTCCCAGTGACGCTGTTTAGACTGCCTTTGCTTTGATTTTTGCCTTTTCATCGCTCCATCAACACCTCCAGATAGCCCCAACTGTAGCAATCACAAAACATTAACAGAAATCAATAATCAAACAATTCACATTTAGTTTTACGTTCATCCTTGTAAGTTACCTCATTAAGTTAATTCAATAATGTCTGTCCATATGTTCACGGGGAGGAGGGGGTGGGGTGGGGCGGGGGTTACAGTCCCATTGCATCCATTACATTATGGGATAGGACCTCCTATTATTATGTATCCCATAAGTCTATTGGCAAGCGGGCCTTCAACTGATAGGCTTTCTTGTTGTCTGTGGAAATAGTGTAGATTATTCCTTTCATCAAATTTCAGTTTTATGAAAATGAATCAACTCTTTTACCTGAGGCATCACATCAAACTGTACAGAACGCCTACTGTGTGCGAGAGGTTCGTCCATCTCGTACGCTGGATTAGTTTGACCTAACATTCAAAAGTAATCGTGATTTGTCTTGTCAATTACGATTAAATCAAGAGCTTCTCTTGTTGCCCAATTTTTGAGATACAATCTAGAAGTTTTAAGTTTTTTTGGTTTCTTTATGTTGCTTAATAATGCCATTTAGATAGTCGAAGTGTCTTTGAACGAAATCAATAAACACATCTGCATTGTAACCGTTCTGGCAAATTTACGAAGCAGGATCGCAATCAAGCACAACAGTATTGAAAAGAACCATTGAAAACAATTCAAATCTTTCGAAGTTACCTTCAGGCAGGAATATTCTGTTCAGTTGCGGAATTTTCTTACTGAATTTTCTATTTCTTGGCACACTCAACATTTCATTATCCAACCTGGCCTCACCGGCACCGCCACCAGGTACTGTACCAAACTGAATATTAAAATAAAAAATATACAAATAATCCATGAATTTTTGGACGTGAATTCAACTTTTCAAAAGCTGTAATTTTCATTGAAAAATTTACAAGTGATTTCTTTTGCAGAAAACACTAATTAAATTGATTAAAATGAAGTAAACAAGAAATAAAAAATAGCACCTTTCCCCTGGCCCTGGTGCCTTGCTTTTGTTTCTGCAGTTTAGCTATGGCTGCAATAGATTTCTTATGGGCTGTTCCCAACTTCTTCACTTTCGTCATTTTCTTGAAGATTTTTTCTGCTGATTTTTCGTCGTTGGTGCCATCATCGTCTTCAATATGTGACAACAGTCTTTGGAAACCTTGACCAATTTTCTAAAATTGTAATGACGCTATTTCAAGTTTGCTTGAGAAATAAGAAAAGACACGTTATCAACAGCGTTTAACTTTGCAGGGATTTGAGTCTTTTAACCATTTAAAATTTTCATACCAAACCTTCATCAAGTGATAACAACCCTACCTTATCCAGTGTTTGTTGAGGTAAAATACTTTTCTTTTTGTGTTTGGCAATTTTGTAAACTGTTGATTTCTTTATTCTTTGCTGTCGGCTAGAATCATCTAGATTAAAAAGTTTTGTACATAATTTATGGATATTTCTCATAGTAGTAATAAAACTAAATCTACTTTCATTTGTACTTAAGAAACTGTAAAGAGACAGTGTGACTCCAGTGGAAGGTACATCTGATCAAGAACTCGTATCCCGAAATTAAAGTTGTTAAAAATTCGTCGTTAGTTCTGCTTCAGTGTATATTCACATTCGAGGTTTTACCCACCCAGCCACCCAGACATTCATTGAATAGAAAATCCCTAAACTGAAGTTGGATCATTTCTAGAATCAATAGAGCAGAACTTTATAAGGGTCTGAAAATCTGAGACTGCCATGGACTGACAGATTGACTGAGTGGGTAAGGCAGTTAGAATTCTAATTCAGTGATGGTAGCTGTTGTGAGTTCAAATCCCACTGGAAGGCAACTTTATTTTTTGTTTAAACTTTTTAAAACCCTCAATGTCAATTTTGTACAGAAATGTCAGATTTGTGTTGAAAACGAAAACCCCGATTGTCAGACCAGGTGTGCACAGTTGAAATCAATGGTGTAGTTACCTAATCGGGTTTTCATCCTCAACCTTTTTCAGGCAGCATTGTGTTAATAGTTGAAGTTCATGTTTTATTTGGTAGTAATTCAGGTTTAAAATATGAAATCTGAAGAATGAATTCTTTGACTGTAATAATATATCAATTTTATGTAGAATTATTTGAATCTGGTCAGTAAGAAATGAATTTAAAATATCAATTTTAACCTTAACTTTAAAGTTCTGTTAACTATTTAACACAAAGTTGGCAGATCTGCCAGAATAAGGTTGCAAATGAAAACCTCTATTGTGTAGAGGTGTCAGCACCTACTGGTCAATTTACAGCACTGCAAGCGTTTAATGTACTCATACAAATTCGGGATACGTGTTCTTTTTCTTTTCCAGAATTTGGAGAGTATTTTGTTTGTATTTGTACTTTGCAACCATGGCCCATCGGACAATTAATGAACACATAAATATGGCTCATGTGAAGTTACCTGAATCAAATTCTGAAAAGGTCGAGTACACTGACGCTCTGTCGCTATCGTCCAGGTGACCCAGATTTCGCGTGAGCTCCATGGCCTCGGAAATGAACATTCTCGCCATTTCGTCGCTCTTGTTACCCACTCCACCAAAAGACGTGGTAGACACGATGTGATTGAACGTTTCTGCTCGATGGAACAACATTCCTATCACCTACGAAATACATGTGATGACCCTGAAGTTATGGTGTATTCAAACTGAATGGATCCGGGACCGATACAGGAACAGGGACCAGGACCAGAACAATAGGGGAAATAGGTATCAGCTCCTGTTCTGGTTCAGGTGTAATGTGAAAGCTTCCACACAGTTTCATACAACCCACAATTTTCCAGTCCCTATCCCAGTCTTCGTTCCCTTCAGTGTGAATAAACCACTACTATTGTAATATTTTATTTGATTGAGACTTGAATCATTGATCTGTTGGTAGAAAGACTAATATACCAATCACTATATTAAATAGATTCAAGTAATAAAGAATAAAAGTAAAATTTACTCTATTTCCGCATTTTTGATTTTATTAAATTTAGTACATTGCCCAGCACAACAAAGAGTACAATTGAAATACTAGTCTCTCACAAAATTGCAAGAAATCAATGGAAAATGTTTGAAAAAGTGTGTTGAATTCAAACCTGACCAAAAACTGTCACATCAACAGGAATTTTCTCAGGTTCTTATGAGATTAATCGTACCTGTATCAAGATGATCACTCCATAAATGATCAGAAACATGAACCCAATAGGTTCCAGTCTTAGATTGTCTCCACAAGGCCACGGGATTGATACCTGCAAACACAGTTGAAAGCCAGATATGTTAAAAACACAAAAACATTTACAGTTGGCACTCTGTGGACTGTGAAATAAAAAAAAATTGAACTCGTGCAACGTAATGGAGAGTTTTCACGAATTATTCATAACCTACATAACTAAGACCTAAACTCTACACACCAAATACTAAAAACCTGATGCCATAAAAATCATACCTTATCTATTTCCCTTATGTGACCCATGCGCTTCGGTGATTTCATAGTTTTTTCAAAGATTTCTTTCTAAAGGTCACTAACTATGCACAAGTTACCTGATCTGTATTCTGCTGCATTGTGAAGATGAAAACAACGAATATTGCATTGAGCAGGAAATAAGCGAAAGACATTGTGTTGCGAAGTTCCTTCAGCTCCATAGCAACTCTCTCCTCCTGTAAACGTACATCAATTAATAAGGCAACATTTTAAAGTTAAATGTTAAATTACCATTTGCGAACGACTCTTAATTTTGTAGTATAAAAATCACAATTTGAATTTACCCGTTTGGCATCCTTTTCCAAAGGTTTAAGATATTTTTCTATCAGACCTTGGAAAAACTCGATTTCTGAGTTTGGCATTTGTAGCAAGCTCCCTTTTCCTACGATTAAAAAACATTTTCAGTCAGTGTGTATTTGAACTCGAACAGACACCAATACTTGCAGACACATCTTTGGCAGACATAAATACTTCTATGATCATACTTACTTAACTCAGGATCGTTTATCCAAAGAGGATTAACAAGCTCGTTTATTTCAGGTTGTTTTTCTTCTTCTATTTCTTGCTCTAGTTCCTGTTTCAGTAAGTCAACTTTCTCTTCTTTAGTAATATTATCAGTTACTGGTTCTTCGGGACTTGGTACTTCTTCGGGAATATCTTCCAGGAGTGGTGCAGCTGAAATGCAGACTTTCGTATAAGGCATTCATTTATCAGCACAAGTACATGACATCGCGACGTTGGACGTTTAATATCATACAACTGCCAGAACGTTCCCTGAAACATTTGTATCCCTTCATTCAATCACTAAGCTGACCCTGAAAGAGTCAGCAAAAATTATTTTTGTGGAGATTCATTCCATTCGAGTTTTTCCTAATGAGATTCTGCAGAATTCTATAGAATTTAAAATAAAAATTTGTAAAAAGTGGCATTTGAACCCACTACCTCTTGCTCGAGAGTTAGAGGTGCTAGCAGGGCTCCACAGAGACTCATGTTACATGGACAACATTTAAATGGATCCTAATTCATGCTTTAGTGATTTATCACACTCTATAGAATTCCATAGAATTCTACAGAATGTATCTTCATAAGGAAAAACTCGATTCAAACAGTTGTAAGAAACTTACTTTCGCTGTAGTCTGGGACACTAATTTGAGATGTCGTAGAGAGTCGCTGTTTCCGCTCAGTTACGTCTTTCTCTCTTTTCATTTGTTTGAAGTCTTCTTTCAGCTCTTGCAACAAAGTCTGAAAATAAATAACATTAAGAGCCTTCGCTTAGCTGTTGTGGAGTAGAGATTTTAGAGATTCTGACACTTTAATTGTAGTTATTCGTCTGCTTAGTGATGCAGGTTTCGTGGCCCAAAATTTCCTTGCAACTGCTAATAGATGCGCAGCGCAGATGTGAGACTTTTTAAGTATTTCTAAAATAAAACACATAAACAAAATAATTTTAGATACCTTTGTGTCGTACAACTCTTTTTGTACAGCTTTGAACTCTTCTGAAGCTGGGTTTTCCATCGGTCTAGGACAACACAAACATCTGAACAGATCACCTGTTAATTATGTGCAAATAACGTGATTGTTTTGGATTTTATCAACGATTTAGTAAATATGCAAACTCGGGTTGCGGATCCTGAATTATCCGTACAGGGGGCGCCAACCCTCAGGGGAGGGGCGCCAACATATAATTTTGCAAAAATTCCCCAAAAATTACATAAAGAGGCGGGCGGGTTGCGCCCCCCGATCAGAAAATGAATGCAGCCTTGGATGAAAGTGAAAATGACTGCGAAATCAGATAATTAATCTGGTATTAAACTCACCCACACCAATAGTGAAACCTTCCTCTCTTGTACTTTTTGCGCTCAGATTAATGTGCTTCATTAGGGATGACAATGCAGCGTTTCCTTTCTTTTTGGCCTGTTTCTCGGCTATTTCTCTCTCTAAATGGACAAACAGTTCGTAACATATTCTAATCACAATCACTGGACAAACTATATTTTGTTCATTGTATTGACTAGACTGAGTATGATCAGGCCTTTTGTGAACAAATTTAAGTTAGATTTAAGGTCCAGTCACACGAACGAAAGCGAAACAGAAAGTGAACATTTGATGTTTGTTGCTTATTCTTTATCTTTTTTTCTTCGATCTTCTTCGCTTTGTCTTGGTGTGAATAGGCCCTTACCTTTAGCCTCTTGTTCTTCTTTCTCAGTTTTAGTAGACTTCACTTCCCTGGTTCCCCAGGAAACAACGTGAAGGTTGGTTAAGGCATAGATCATGAGTAACATGTACATGGAAGGAATGGACAGGAAGTACAGGAAACCATGCACCAAACAAAAGAATTCCTACAAATGAATGAATGAAATAAGACTACACATAGCTGAGACATAGATCTAGATTTAAATTAAACGGGAAGTAGCTAACTCATAGACATGGTATAGGTGACATTAGCAGTGGTAATAGTGATTTTAGTGAGAATGATTAAAAATATGACGTTGCGTCCTTGACCCCATTGGTGGCGTGTGCAATGAGTTGTCGTCATGGCAACATTCTGTGTAAACAAATTCTAACTAATGGTTGCAGCTTAAAGTAGGTCTGCTTATCATAAAACTGCCAAGCCTCTTAACATCTATGCCAAGATGTTAAGGTCTATCGACTCAACTAATAAGGTGACTCTTACGAGCCACCAATAAAAAATTTGGAATGAAATAAAACCAGACATTTTCAGTGATTACACGAAAACGATCAGTATGCAATTGATCGCACGACGGCTAATTTGTGAGGCCTTCTAAAGACTATATGTGAGAGGAGTTCATTCATAACTACTCGCGTCATGTATCTTTCAGTAAATGAAGAAACTAACTTCATTCCAACAAACATGTTAAGTCTCAGTACTTACTTGTGGATGTAATATTCCAGCTAGTACAAAAGTTCCGGCCACAAAGAAGAAGAATATGGCGTTGGGTGAACATGGTCCTTCCTCTGATATCTGAATGATGATTCCCACCAAGACCAACATTTGGAGTAACGCGTATATCACAGTAAGAATAGAAGCCACGAAGAGCTAAAAATATCAAGATTTCTTTTAACAAGAGAATTGTCTTTCCTGAACTAAAGTTTCAATATTATACAATAATTTTCTTCAAAGGAATTCTTTGGTCACGAGCGTCATCAGCCAAATACTCCGAGGTAACTTTTATCCTAATAATTTTGTAGCAATCAAGCTAATCCTGAAAATATTTTCTCTGAACTTATTATTTCCTGACAATGTTTTAAGTTTTCAAAGCATTTTTAATGGATTCATACCTGTGTGTCCGATTTCGCGACATAACATAATATAATAAAACCGATAACGGGGATTAAGTTTACTATGAGTGATTCCCAAGAATTCAATGCTCCATCTGAAACACAAATAAAAAATCATTTGCTCGCAGAAGAATTACCCGAGATACATAAAACCTTGAAAAGTTTGACTCCAACCAATTTTAAAATTCGACTTTTGTTTTAAATGGTGGGTAAAGTGAAATGAAAGAATAAGTCTTACTCAAGGCCACTTCAACAGCTCCAACAATCATCAGGAAAATTGTGCCGATACCAACCAAGGACGACACAAAAAGGAAAGCCTAAGATAGAAATGCAAGGAGACAAATATTTCAAGTAGATTTTTTCAAATAAATGCTGGCGTTGGAAATTTCCTGATGCGTGGGAAATATAACTGGTACATAATAAATAACATTTCAGAAGAGTCAGACATTTTAGGGTCACTCAATCATAGTGATAAATTGATTGATAAACAGTCAAATGGCCATGTTGAATCATTACTAATTCCTTAATTTAATTCGCTTTCCTCTAAGAAAGTCTAGGCACACTATTTCATCAAAAATCTAAGATTGGACCCAAACATTATCTTTTTGACCCTACGGTAAGGTGATCCGAAGCAATGAATTAAGGGAAATTTGGTCAACTTCATTAGCGAAGCGAATTCCTTGTCGAAGTAGGATGTCCTCATTGAGATAACATGTTCACATAAGGTTGAGCAATGACCCGAAACTATGTTTTCCAAGTTGGCTATTTTTCCCTATATTCATTGAGTCGATCATCTACCCTCTTATGTAGATGATATTTTTCTCTCACAGACATTTACACTCCCCTTAGAGCTCGAAATGTACGAATTAATTCATGAATTCTAATGTGATTTGAAAAATATACCGTTACTTTTGTTCCGTGGTTTATCGGGTTGAAAGTTATGCATTAATGGCAAATGTCATGATGTTGATGCATTTTGATATTAAACCCTGGTATTTATATCGTTACCTGGTACATCATGTACAGTGTTGAGATATTCTGGTTGTTTTCAATCGTTTTACCCCAACTACTGATCAAGTCCATAATGTTGGCCATTGTAGAGGGACCCCATCTTCTTCTCTTTTGAAAGTAGTTATGCATTTGTTAATTCACACAGGATTAAATTTTCTACGCTTGGCATTGTTTACATCATTGTTATCATTAAAGTTTTGATAAAATTTTGGACAAATTACCTGGTTGTAAAATTCATTGAAACCTTCTGGAGCGAATGTGAAGGCATCAGATGCAGCAGAATATTCAACTCTGTAACCTTGTTGCAACATCAGTGTACAAAGCCATCTGTCCTCACCTGCAACAAAATGTGAAGTCTTTCCTTAAAACATGATCAAATTTAACCATAAAAGGTACACGGAGAAATACATTGATACTTACCCTGATCATACTGTACATAGTGTTTGGCTTCCGTAGCTTTGGTTGTATACATGTTCATTACGTTATCATCCATCAGGGCTGAACCACGGAACATGGAGAAGCAACCCGGTGAACACAGTACACAGCCTGTGGAGCACAAGAATAATTGGAACTTGGAACAATTGAGATGAATCAAAAGCATGTTTAATTTACGTTCAGTTTTAGGCAGCGTATTTTGTATCTAAAATTATATGTGTTCATGACATTAATTCTACAAAAAGTATTTGGAGTGTTTTAAAATAATGACCAACAGCGTGTTTTATGGCAAAAAAACCAACGTTCTTAAAAGTCATAGTCCATTTTTACCCAACACATGCTCTGTCGCTTTCTGCATCCAATGGCCCATTGCGTACTCAAATTTCTGATACCAAACCATCGGTCCATTTCCAGTAGGGTGAATTCTTCCACAGGCTGCGCCCACCTTCGGATCCTTCCGCAATAAATCTACTAACAGCAACATGGCCTTCGGGTCAAAATCCACATCTCCATCGAGAGCCAGTAGAAATGTATTGTCTGCTTTGTCTTGCCTTCGTCTCAGATTTGGTTCTCTACTCCATAGTCGATACCCAAGAAAGTAGTACATGTACATTACCTTAACAAAGAAGAAGAAAAAAAGACCCCTATCAGAGACGCATCGGAGCTTATGAAAATCTATTTCTCTGTTTCTTATGGTTTTAAAAACTGTTAAAAAATCTACTTCGAAATTTAATGGAATTATAAATAATTTCTGCTGTATGACTACCAATTTCATTGGAAAATATTTGCCTTACCTGACTCCATCTTTTCTTGTGTCTGATCTTAACTTTATCCTTGAGATGAGCAATAATTTTGTTTCCACCAGGACAAGTCCATTCCAGCCTCCCTCCATATGGTGTTGGGTATCTAGTTGGAGGAGGAATCACTGTACCCAGTCCATGTATCGCACTAAAAATAATACATTGGTATTATTCACTCCCATGAAGAATGCTTTTGTTAGGTTCAAGATGGTCTCGTATTAAAATTAAAGCCAAAGTAAAAGTTTTCCAAGAAACAGGTATTTTGATCTGGTGAACTTTTGTTCGGACTTTGAAAATTTCATATGGACAATGGTGGTACTCATTTCTACAGCGCGAGCTGTTTTTTTGACAACGTCGTCATCTTTTGCACTCATTTTGACTATTATAAATTAATTTGTGAAAAGCTCACGAGCTCAAAACACCACCTCGTAGGACCACGCGAGCTGCAGAAATGAATACCACCAATAAGACATGAGTTCCGTTGGACTTACTCAAGTCTGGACTTGCGTGCAACTTTGCCTCAGATGGTGTTCTTCCGGCCATCACAATATCGTCCGTTAATAATTTGAAATTTAAATAGCAAGCAGTCCACCTTCTCATGTTGCCCTTTTTGCCATTTTATTATAATGCCGAATTTTGTACCAACTTACAAACATACCTCGCTCCTTTGTCTATGGTATTCACAAGAAGTTTGACGAAGCTGTTGACTTCGTAATCGTATTCATCATCGGCGTGCGCCTCCATGGCGTCGTCAAAGAAAATGTGCGCTGAAAGGAAAATTGAATCAAGAATTCCATTTAGATGTGTTTATATCACTTCTATTCATTTACAAAATTGTTAGGGTTCCTCAAATACCTTTCCGGAGGAATGACCAACAAAGAGATCAAAATATTTATATACTTTCCTTGTAAAAATTTTATCTTTAGAAAATGATTCTGCACCAGCGGATCCAGAACTAGAATTTGGATAGATGGTCAGACATGATGAAGTCGTAGTAGCCATCTTGATTACTTTTTAAAATAGTTTTGATAGGAGCACTGAGGCTTGTCCCTTGCGCCCTCCTTTATATCCGTTAATTATAGACCATGGATCTGTTACTTTAAGTGTTCTTGAAGTATTTTGAAAATTTGAAAACTATTAACAGCCTGTTGTATGAAGAACAATTCTTACCTTCAAAGTTGTAGAAATCTGGATCTATTATGTCTAAGTGGGTCTGTACATTTCGCCTTATGCATTGATCCATATCAAGCCTAGGATTAAAAAAAGAATTGAAGATATAAAATGTGAAAAAGGCAACTCCTTTGATAACTGCCCATGTGACCAGTATACTCGAAATCAATACTAAAATTAAAACAATAAATTATGTAAGACACGTAAAACAACATCTCGAGATCGACCCCTGACCAGTGTGCTTTTCTCCAGTGAAAATGTATGAGTTTAATAATGTTATGCAGGAGGCAAATGCCTGGCAATCAAGAGGTTAAGTGGGTATAGTACAAGAGGTGACTCTTTGCACAAACCGCGTCTACATAATGTAAGTAAGTATGTAAGCAACAAATCCACCCTGGCATTCAAATCCAGGGCAGACGTCACCTGAGTCCAAAACACGGGTCTGTGTTAAGCACAAATTCTAAAAGGAATAGAATGGAAAACAATTTTTGTCAGTAACGTAGGCAACAAAATATTTAAAATTTCAATACTTACTTGAAGATAGATTTCAACATGAGCATCATCTCTGTTTCGTTTTCATGCCACATGGTGGCGCAGATGTAGACCATTGGCGTTTGATCGTGTTGGCGTATTTGTTCTGGCGTCATGTTCTCCTCGTCCTCTAACATACCCGGATGTGCACCAAAGTTCCTCTTCAAGAGCTTTATTCAAAATAGGTATCAGTATAGTCCGCGTCTAGATTACCCTGCTTCACTACATGTAATTGTTTAAAGGGGTGACTGGACGCTTTTTTTGATTGCATACCATCGATTGCATACCAGATTCTTTGGAAGTTCGTTTACTGATTTGAGATCATTATTTAAAAATGTAGCAAAAATTGAAAATTCTTTATGAAATTCTTAACCACTTCAAACTAAAGTAGAAGAAGTCGTAGTACCGTATCTCCAGAAGCTTTCCCTTTGTCATTTCTGTTTCTGTTGTAAAGTAGCCACTGTTCAAGCACAAGACTATTCCACAAGGGCAGAACAAAGATCCTACAATCACACTGATTGCGATATTATCTGTGTGTGTTAAATATAATCTTTAGCTGCATTGGGAGTTTTCAGGTTTTTAAAATGTAACTCAAAGGTGCTAACTATTTATGTTTGTACAACTCTACAACTCTACAATTTGATGTGGTAAACAATTGATCAATTTCCATCAATTACCAACATCTGCTGATATTCCCAAAATGGAAATTGAGCTTGTGCTAGCTACTCACTTGCTTGTCTTCGCGAGTCTTTCACATTTGGGTTTCCAAATGTGTAGAGTTAACCAGAACTGGGAGAGCCACCACAGGTACATGATACCGAGGTATCCGTTACTGAACATACTTATCAGATCTGTGGGCGGAAAGTTCCAGAAAATGTGTGCCGGCATAACATCGCTACAAAAGATATTGTACAAAATGTTTGAAGCTTAAGCATGTATTTGAAAGGAGAAAATATACTGATAGAATAGTAAATTTGTAGAGCTATGTAATATTTTTCAACTAGAATTATTTTACTTCAAAGGATACATGTCCTTTGGTTTGACAAGGGAACAGAAAAATGGAAATATTCGAACAGGAGATTACTTTGGAAACGGCGAATTGATTTTGATGTAACCTTGCTGGACAGAAATAGATAGTTACCTCAGAAAGCATGGGTCATATTGCCAAACAGATGTCATACCCAACAAAACGGGAACCATGACGGGCGTCACCAGCGTCAGGGGCACCGCGTAACTGATCGGCTAAAAATGCAATCAAAGGTTCAAAACCAAATCATTTGATCATTTGTCTGCGATTAAATAACAAAAAGAAAAGAAAAGAAAAAGAACACCGAATCTTATGGCACATTCACACTGCTGTAAACGAGACTGGGACAGGAACTTGGAACAAATGGGCTGTATGAAACTGTATGAAATTGTTTAGAAGCTTTCACATTATACCTGAACCTGGACAGGGATCGAGACCTATTGTTCCCCATTGTTCTAGTCTTGGTCCCTGTGCCTGTCTCGGATGCTCTGCGTGAATTCACTATTAGGATGCTCATTTAAAATTACAAAAGTTATTGGTTAAAATGCTGCTTGATAAAATGAAATATGCGACTTTTATTCAAACGTCACAACCTTTGCGATGGAGCTCTAATGCAGGGTACGACATGTACCTAAGCACTCACAGGGAGGGCTCCGCCCATACCCTAGACCTGTAACTCACCGGCCAATAGGAGGCCACTATATACCCGTATATATAGAGCGCACTGCTAATAGGCCCAGAGTAGAATAAACACACTCTTACACTCTCCGCTGCTACTCTTTTGCCTACGCAATGAGGTACACACACACGCACCTTACATGGAGGTCCTTACCGCTTAGCTGAACCAGCATCGGATGGATCCTTTTTCGATTTTCATTACCGTAG
>JBCAUG010652340.1:0-13885 GCA_038406175.1 Haplosyllis leylae | reverse complement strand
GAGCCTTAAAACATTAGATATTTCCAATGCAGGAACGTCCTTGCGTTTTTGAAGACGTCACTAATTACGTACCAAACCTATGGCAGATTCAAGGGGGCGCCAGGCACATGTGTCTCTTCTTCGGGGTCTAAGTTTCTTTGTATGAGAGCAACATTGGCCAAAATATCATTTTGGCGCCCCCGTCTGGTAAATCCTGGATCCACCACTGCAACCAGTGACACATTAGAGTTTTTCACAGACGCTCTCTGATACAAGGATGGCAACATTGCCAACTTCATTTTAGCTCTGCCATTAAAAATTAACTTGAAAAATAATCCTCATATACTCCTTTATTTCCTATTTTTATTAACATAAGCTGGCACAAATAAAGACGAAAACTGCAAACATATGGGAACACAAAGTTGGCGATAACGACAACATTGCCAACTTTGTGTGTTTGTGAAAAACTCGATTGCGTTATTTTCTGAACAGAACCAATCTTCTTTAGGCCCGTTTAGTCATAATCTGATGAAATGTTTCACAACCAAGTGTAAATATTTCGTTACGTCATTGTAACGTTCGCATTGCTAGTTCCTTAATGACGTCATGGCAGCATTCTGTGTAAAGAAATTTCCACCAATGACTGCAACTTAAAGTTGGTCTAATTATCATAAACTGCCAAGGCCTACTCCCAGAATGTTATGGGCACAGGAATTCCACCACTATGCTGACTCTAACGAGACAGCAATAATCCTCCAAAAAATCTCGCGAACAGATCAGAAATTATTCCAGATTTCCTTTCAAGTTCACACATGTGCAGATGAATTGTGTGTGTCACCACTTCTGCCACTGAAACCCCAACCTTGATTGGTTGAAGGGTTGGAGTTGTTCTCCCTGAAAAAAAGGATATGGTGCACTCCAACAGAAAAATGCTGCAGGTCTAATTATCAAAATAATTAATCTGTTAATAACAGCAAAACGAAATAAGGTCTTACAGAAAATATCTGAAAATATAATTCTATTTACAAAAAGACTTACTTGATGAGATTTTACATGCAGCCTCCATCAATCCCTATTTTCGAAAAAGGAAATTATTTTTTAGCATTTATTACTAACCATAGTGAATTTACCATTGCCCATTTGGATTGACTATAATTATTGACTTGAATTGAATTTAACTAATTTGATAAATTTGTTAAATGATCTAACCTACGATTAAGAGAATACTCAATTGAATTCAGTGAAATTCATTCAGGGAAAACTAAAAAAATACACAGTGCTGCTAGGACAAAATAATGTACAGACGATCTTACCATTGGTGTGCTGTGTTTTGGTAAAACACAGGAAGAAGAGAGTAAAAAGTATTATGGCAAAACATATCAAGAGAAGAGCAAAGACACTTTTTCCACAGACATCCATCATCAAACTTTTGAAACCACTCCTTTTGTTAACAAAAACTGTATCTGCATACAACTGAAAAATAACATTCGAGGTTTTCCTTATGAAGACACATTCTGTAGAATTCTATGGAATTCTATAGAATGTGATAAATCACTGAAGCATGAATTAGGATCAATTTAAATTTTGTCCATGTTACATGTGTCTCTGTGGCGCCCTGCTAGCACCTCTAACTCTCAAGCAAGAGGTCGTGGGTTCAAATACCACTTTTTACAAATTTTTATTTTAAATTCTGTAGAATTCTACAGAATCTCATAAGGAAAAACTCGATTGGAAACAAATCAGTTTTTTTTCGATTTGGAATCTCCCCTCCAAATGAGGAAAATTTTAGCTACTGGTTAAATAAATGTAGAGTCAAAAGGTAAAGAATGAATTCATTGACAGAAAATTTTGGATGAAAATTAGACTGAAACACGCCATCTAATTTCATTGGTAATCCAAATAGAAAGATTTCATTATCATGATTTTAAACTTCTGATTTTTATCACGGACATTAGTTCACTCCTGAGGTAGTTACACTGCTTCCAAACGCCAAAGACCTTTGTTGACTTAAAACAAATTAACAGCAAGAAAATAAACATACTTACCAAGCAAAAGATTTACAACATCAAGATGACCGAATTGACAGGCACTTAAGAGTGCATGAGAACCATCCTCTGATTGGTGATTAACATGTGTGCCTGCCACTAGGAGGCGCCTGGCAATGTCCACGTGACCACACTTGCTGGTTTGCATTAGCGGTGTTTCTGAACCAATTGCACTGGAAATGTCCACTTCAGCGCCGTTTGCTAAAAGGAGTTCCACACAAGGGGTTGAACCGTAGCTACAGGCAACATGCAGAACAGTGCCTGGCAAAATAAATAATGGACGTTTTAAAAACCAAAAAGTGACAGTAATACCTAAAAAGTAAACAAAAGAAAGAACACTTTACCTTTATCGTTGCTTAGATTTATATTTGCGCCGTGATCAATTAGTAACTGCAAGACTTGCGTATTGCTGTGTTCCACTGCTATTATCATTGCCGTGTGGAATATCTGATCTAAAGTGATTGGCCTGCATCTCTGTTCCAAGTGTTGAGCAAGAGCGCCAATGATCCTTGAGTCGTTTCTTGCGCAAGCGAGATCTAACGCTGTGTTACTATCCCTGTCTCTCGCTGTAGCGTCAATGTTTAGTTGAAGAAGCACTTTTGCTGCATGGAGATCAGAAGCGAACACAGCATGATGCAGAAGACTTTGTTGGAGATCATCTTTCACATTTATATCGGCCCCTAAATTTAAATACGAGAAAACATTCAAGAAAAAAAGTACG
Source organism: Haplosyllis leylae (assembly GCA_038406175.1). Lineage (NCBI taxonomy): Eukaryota > Metazoa > Annelida > Polychaeta > Phyllodocida > Syllidae > Haplosyllis > Haplosyllis leylae. The sequence goes on along the minus strand of JBCAUG010652340.1, from coordinate 11,140 downwards.
AGTAAGGATTGTCTTCAGTACCTTGCACCGTTCTAGCTACAACATTATTTTACACATTTCTGTCCAAATTTCTGCCGAATTATTTGACCTACCGTATTCCACTAGAATTCGGATAAACGAAATTCTGTTTCCTTGTAAGCAGCTAAATAATGCGTTCTCCAATGCTTTCCTGTGTTCTTTCAACACCAATAAACTAAGATCGTGACGCGAACTTAACAACGCTTCCACAACGTTTCTCCTTCCTGATCTTATTGCTGACAATAATTCTTCCTCCATTTTATCTACTTCAGGAGATGGTAACCTCTAACCTTTGTTCAGATAACTTTCAACAGCTTCACTCTGAAGCTGCTATTCGAATGAGTACAACTGAACGTTTGGTACGGCTGCATCATGCAAGTCAGGCATATTTACCCGTAATAAATCCTGCCCACACACGTCCTGTGTCAACATGTAAACACATTCTCTTGTTGTGCGTGGATTTTATCAATAAGTCTAGTGTTTTATCAGATAGTAAACGCTTGGGGGGGGGAGTGAAGGGACGCGACGTGCGATAATTTGATCTTAGATGTTTGATAACCGAAGTGTGTACATATCATTTTATGAAAATATTCATACACCAAATATGAGATTGTATGGCTAGTAACGGTTGCATATAAAACCATGAATATTTGTACTCGAGAACAAAGTAACGCCGGTGTACGGAAATGAGAATTTATACCATTCCACGATGAGAAATCGAATTTTTCTGGCCAGGCTGGGGTCCAAGAATATACTTCTCGCTTCATCTTGGCTTGCTTTAGCCGATACATTGGGTCCATATTACAACCAGAAGGAGGCATCTTCCGTCGGGGGAGGATAGGGGTTCAAACAGGTCCCCGCGCATTGCCGATTCAAAAGTGGCAAAATCTCAAAAGTCCCATTTTGGGAGGGAGGGAGGTTTTCCAACTTTTGTTCCCCAGTCTGAAACCTGCAAAATCTCAAGTCCCCATATTGCTTGAAGCAGGATGGGATGGAATCGGGTGTTGCCCCATTTTCTTAATGCCCAGTTTTACTATATTCAAAGTTGTTCCAAACACCACGAAATTTGCTTACTGTAAGCGGTGCTATTTGTGACGAAACTTTTTTAACAATGCTGTTATTTTGGTGTAAATAAAGTATTCGTTCTAACCGAAAGACCAGACTCAGTGTAGTTTCCAAATCAAACACGTTAGCAAGACACCTTACTGCTACATGAATTCAAAGTTTATACACTCTATTCATCTCTTCAGCGTTTGTATGTGCATTCAAAATATTCTAATATATTTGATGTTGTTCTAAACTTCTGGACATTTTCTACAGTACTTTACCCAAAATCAAAGCCCGCTCATGAAATAATAAAGTATTGTCGTTACCGTTCACAAAGGTAATGCAACATCTGCGGGCAACCAAAATCGATCGAACAACGCTTGTACTTCTTTGGTAATACCAATTTGATTTCGTCCTTTCTCATTGGATACAGATTTGCAGACTTGTTAATTCGTTTTTTCCTCTTTGCAAAGATCAAAATTCCTGACATCTCCCCTCCCTACCCGATTCAAATATTATGTTACAAAGCAAACTGTCATGACTTCTATCAAATTAGCATTTCTAATTAAGAAAAATGTGTACTATGCCCGCCCTAATCCATTTTCACGGAAACTAATACGAAACAAAAACAAGTAACTCTTTTTTCCACATTTAACCGAAGTTTAATAGTAAAAAAAAAAGATGTAATGTACAACTGTTACAAGAATAACTGCTTGATAACCTGTTTAAGCATTAAGCATTAAGAAAACTGAGTCAACACATTTTGTGTTGCAGCGTTCGAAATAAGACCAGTCTGTTGTATTACAAAAATTGCTTTCGTCTGACGCAACAGTAGATAAGTTATCAAGTCTTAAAACTTATTTCATACACCGTATTGGTCTATTCTGTTTTGAACCGTTTCAGGGGTATGATAAGCATGACGAATACAAAAGGGTCATACCATGCCCTATTCTACACAAACGTACATTGTTTACAATTCTTAAATTGGAATGCGCTCTTCTTTTTTTTTTTACAAATGTGATTGGAAATGTTTATTTCCGGGTGTCCGTTGTGAACATTCGTTAAATGCGTGATACAATAATGCGTAAGAGTAATGTATCCCAATACATGTAGATTCTATGTACATTTCATTACTGCAGCGAGTGTTCTCTGGCTGCTTGCATATGTTTTCCGATTAATTCCTATTGAATGGTTTTTAATTAGGAGGAGGTGGAGGTGGCACTCCGAGTGGCAGCCCCTGCATCTGGTTGGGCATCCCTATACCCACACTTCCAGGAGGTGGCGGGGGAGGTGCAGCAGGATTAAATCCCGGTCCAGGTGGTGGTGGAGGCGGGGCGCCATGCATGGGATGTTGAACTGGTGGCGGTGGAGCCTGCTGCTGCCACGGTGGCATGTTTCCTGGTGGTGGTGGAGGTACAGGACCAACCGGTGGTTGCTGTTGCCATGGCGGCGGCACTCCTCCTGATGGTGGAGGTGGCGGCGGGGCTCCATATCCACCTAAATTGGATCAAAAACGATTGTTTATTGCTACATTTCATGACCACGGGAAGCATGCTATGAATTCCATATTTCTTACAACAGAAAAACGGAAGTTCTATTAATTACCTGGCATTGAAGGCTGTTGCTGTTGCCACGGATATCCAGCATTTGATGTGGGAGGTTGACTACTTGGAGGTGGCGGTGGTGGTGCTAAAAGGGATGGCGGAGGAACACCTGTTAAATACAAATAAGATAAATACAATGAATATATTTCACTGAAATTACAATTTTTCTTTCTCCAGAGTTGCCTTCCTTCGAACAAGATAACCCCCCCCCCCCCTGCTTTCCCGTGTTCAACCTTTTCCCTGTTGTTTTTTCCCCAGCATTTAAATAACATTTATTCCACTACCACCAACCCACTCAAAACCACAATCACAATAACCTCAGTCCATTTCCCAGTTCACCAACTCAAAAGGTTTACTACTAACGTCAAAACATCATTGAAACATCCCATCACTTTGTAGATCCTTAATTTCCAAAACTTCAAAATTGTCCCGCGTTTGAGTTAAATTCCTTACGTAAAAGCAAGTTGTTTAATATTTTTAGGCAAATACATTCAAATTCCCTGCTTTCCCTGTGTTGTGGCAACGCTGTTCTCAGTTGTTACCAATGAACAAACCACTTACCAGGTGCACCAGATGAAGCTGAAGTTGGAGCTGAACTTGTCTGCCATGGTGGTACTGTTCCACTGGACGACGCTGGTGGGGCAACCATTGCTGGTGGCCCACCACCCATATTATTTTGTGGCGGTTGAAGTCCACCAAGATTTAACAAGCTGGGTGGTTTATTCTGGTTATGATTCTGTTGCCATGGCGCACCCACGGGTCCGGGAGGTCCCTGTTGCTAAATTATATGAAAAAGAAATTGGGTGTTAATTATTTGGCGTCTCGATTTTGAATCCAAAGGTGGATGACAAATAGAAATTGCTACACTTACCCTCGGCGTTGATCTTTCTAGTTCCAGCCCTGCTCGTATGATATCATTCATTAAATGTGGTGGTTGATTGAATGGTGGTCGTGGTCCACCAGGAGGTCCGCCACCCATTGGTCCGGGACCTGGGCCAAAACCACCCGAACCGTCCCTTGGGGGGCCTGGTGCACTCTTCTTCTGTGGTGGGGGACCTTCACCCAACTCTGCCATGAGCGACATGTACTAAAAAACATGACTTCTGGTTCAAACACCACGTTTTGGTTCTTAAAATTGAATTAACAATAATTACCAATTAGAAACGGAAGCAAAATCGACAATAGCATACCTCACTATCCATTTTGGCTCTGTCAACTGCAGACTGTGACGTCATCTGACGAAGCGAATCTCCAGGTCTGAAAATGCAGCGATAATTTTTTCCCTATATTTAAATTGTTTTCAACTTCAATTACATGAATAAAAGTTAAAATTACCTTTTTGATTTACAATCCTGACTCAAATGACCAGTTCCTCCACACACGGCACACATAATTGTGTTTGTAACTATATTTTGAGCTTGTTGGATCTGTTTTAATTTCCTGCAACAAAGACAGAATAAACTTTCAAATTTTTTACAAAGTCAAAAATAAGCATTCTGAAAACAAATCAGTCCCATACGAAGCGTGCGTCGATGGTCGGAACAGAACTTACATCAGGCTGTCTGGCTGTCGGAACGTTCCATTTAATTGAGCCAATTGCATCAGTTGCTGCTTTCGTAACTCGTTCTGTCCATCTGGTTGGGAAATATCGTTCCTGATTACTTCCCAAATCTGCAACAAAGACAAAGTGTATTAAGCTTTCAGGTGGGTAACGTTTCAACAAATTAAACCTAGAAGAAATGTTTTGACCTGCACGCCCGTACCTTTTCTACAGCTTTTTTGACATTTTCTGGGTTGTTTGCTGTAACGTATGCGTGTAATGGCTCATCCTCTCCTGGCAAAGGCTGACCATCTTTTCTTCCAATTTTCCCTTCTTTCACAGATCCCTTTCCGCGGATAATGATTTTGGCACCAGTCTAGAATGAAGAAAATGTTTGCGTCATTGTTTGGACTGAATACACGTGAAAAAGTGGTCACTTCAAACTGTGTAATAAAACGTCTAGAGACACTGCAGTTTATTTCTCAAAGGCGTAAAAAATTCATTTCAACGACAAAGTCTAAAAAGACCCCGCAAATTTGCAACACTTAGCGACGAATGAAAACCTTTGTATTTACTGTCAATTTCTATTTTCTTCTGTTACCTCTTTTTCCAAAGTTTTCAACGTATTTCCTCTTGGTCCGATTAGTAAACCAACAAAATTAATATCCGGGTATTCTTCCTGGGGTATCATCACTTTGTCACTGACCCGCACCACAGGAGGTCTATAAAGAAATTCATCACATTGATGATTATTCTTGGGAATGTTATGATCTATGTACTTCGGGTAAATGCGGATTTTCGAAGTTTCGTGCACTCACTTGTAATCTGCAGGGGGCTTGAAATCTTCGTTGATATTCAGTGCTTCCTGTATGAACCTGTGTCGATCTTCCTCCAATCGCTTCCTAGTTCTATATTCACGAGTGTTCAGTCTTTTGCCTTCGCTGTTGTAAATAGGCTCAGGAGAAGGAGACCTAAATAAAAACAGCCGACTTGTAATCACAGATCATGTACCCTGCTCAGGCGAAGAGCAAGGGAATAAAACGTAGCTGCTACAAATATATGATGCCCGTACGTTTCGACTTTTCAATCTAAATGCTTATTAGGCTGCAATGCGGTAAAATGAGAGAAGGTTTTCAATTGTCAAATAGGCATTATATACTTGTAAGAACATACTTTACTGCAGAAACCTGACTGATATCATTAACTAAATTGCGCTTAAATGTTATTAATATCTTCTTCGTGGTAGTCTATAAAAGATGTAAACCGGGTTATTTACGACCAAATCAGTGTACAAGATAAGGCTCGGCAACACTAGAGAAGACAACACGTACAAGATTAAAACCCACACTTAAAAATACCACCAGTTCTAAGGTACTACATTATTGAAATGATTAATTTACACGTTTTAAGCATTTGGTCAATTATCTTGCCGTTTCTGTCGAAAGAATATTTGTTACTTAACAATAACAAACATTAAATTGAATGCATTTTAAACATAATTCCCCAAACCAACTGAATTGATTTGCCTTTTGTTTCGAAAGTGACATGCAAAATAAAGTTAAGTCTAGCTACTTTTTTCACTTCAATCTAATATGATGTGACATTCTGGATACATTTTAAGTTAACAACTCAGCACTGAAAAATTGATCGGTTATAAATGGATGTCTGCAAAGCTAAAAACGGGTGAACTTTTGATTATAAATGGAAACCAAAATAGGTATTATGAAATATAATCACAATCAGATAATAGTTCGCTTTGATAGCTTTCTAATACATAGTAAAATTGTATAAACAATTTCAGCTGGTATTATTTGTTGTATTCAGCAGCATCCCGAGGACCTAAGTGCATTTTCAATTCTGTAATGGATTTGTTATCAATTCTGCAAAACAATATTGCTTTTATTATGCCCTCACCTCAAATAGGGCTTACTTACCAATCCCAAAATACGCGTTCGTACAAAAATAAGGCCCAACAAAGTCATTTAAAATTTATTATTTTTGCCCAATTTAGTCCGTGTGCTTTAGACCAGGTTTCACACATCTGAAGCCTCCTACCCTTATGAAACAAGTGTATCATTATCGAGTAATAAAAAGAAGCAAAATTAAGTTATTCCAGAAACAATAACTAATCACTTTTTACCTGTATGCTCTCACTATGCAACCAATTCATGTTACGGTAAATTTAACAGCCTATTACATGAAGACTTTCTTTTCAAAGCAGTGATTATAAATGCAACAGACAAACGTGAGCATGAGTATCAAAGAAGAAACTGGTGAAGCTAACACAAGTCCACATTAGGAACATATGCATCCATAGATTATGCCAAGGATCTTCCTAACTTTTACCCAGTTTTAATCACCAGTACAAAAGTGTTTGGGTTTCGGTAACTGATGATGGCCATTGCGGTTTCTAGAATAACAAAACCTAGAACTAGTTTGAAACATGCTTACATATTGGTTCGAGTACCATATTACCAAATCAGTTAAACTACGCAGCAGATATCTTCAAGAAAGTCTTATGAGGGCTTTAAATTATGATTATGATTCATGATTATGCTGTAAGGTAGATGTATTTTCATGTAGCACACAAAAAAGAAAACTTATGGTTGCATAATGATGTCAACGATCCTTTCTGGGAAGGCATTGGAACTGACTGGTGTTTGATGGATCCTTAATGACCCTTCACTGAGCGCATTGGTACGTGGCTGGTTATTTTTATTGTGAATGTAATGAGGTAGCAGTGGTAGCTGTACAACAACTGCCACTACGTCTAGTGGCAGCTTGCTTTCAACACCAAACCTTTCTTCTGGATTCGCAGGTATGCCCAAGTCGCCCGATCGCAGTCTACGGCTTATTTCTTCTATCTGTAGTTGCACTGCAAGTTTGTGGTTAAATAGGAAAAGACAAGAAAATGGTTTATTATCACATTATAACGAAGCTGAGAAAAATGCATCAAGTCTATTGTATCTTCCGAAAAGGTAAAAGTTGAACAAAATAATTTACCTATGAATGCTCATAGTTGCTTGGGGTAAGACTTGATACATTTTAGTTATTTTGCAGTAATTCACGCCTTTTTTCTGCAAGTCTGTTTTAAAAATCATTTTCTCATAATCACTGAGAATCTTGAAAAACAGTCTGCTTGGCGGTCTTCGATAAACCGAAGTGCTGTGCGCAAGCCTCAAAGAGATCGAAACATCGATTTTTTGTAATTTTGCCATACTGTCTTAAAATTTTGACAGGAAGATATCTACACTACATATAAATGTCCTGAAAATTTAAATCATTATCATCTCATTACGATACACAATGACGGATATATCATTTAAAAAAAGAAACGTTCCGTTATACCTGTTCACACGTAAAGATGTGTATAGAAAGTATTATTAAAATTTACAAGCAACAAATTATTTAAACAGTTAGCTTGCACTGAAATGCAAATTTTGTTATTGGAACCTGCAAATTCGCCCTGAAGACAACATGATTAGGACACATACACAACCGATAAATGCTGAACTGAACTTTACGTGTGTTTTTAATCAATGTAAGATGTTTTGTTTACTTACATAAGTACAATCTCTCCTGTTCTTTGGACAAGCCAGGAGGTATGACCGTAGGCATTCCTGGAATAAAGGCCTTTTCTTTTTCGTCTCCACCCCATCTACTTTTTCTCTTCCTTCTCCTGTCTGCTTTTGAATCTCCTGTTTCACCCATCATGTCCGGCGGCGGCCAACTCATTGACTCTACAAAAGGAGTAAATACGATAGTATGAGATTCACTGGTAGATCTATCGGCGTAAACACGTTCAACTTTTTTCCGCCCTTCATTTGAATAAACTAGAATCTAGATCTACCGTATGGTTTACAGGTTAACTCACCCTGTGTTTTCCCCGTGATTTCCCTGTGTTTTCAACTTTTTCCCTTTTTTTTTTTTTTTTTTTTTTTTGGCTTCAAAATATAACTTCTATTCCACTACCCCACCCACAAATATAACTACTAATATTATCCTGTAAACTACAGTAACAAATGCGATGGAGTCTGTTGCAAAAATATTATTCCATTATTGGGTTGTTCCCCAACTCAACATTTGCTTCAAAAAGTCAAAGAATTGTAGCTAAAACCCACCACAACAATCTTAATTTTTAAAACTTTAAAATTTTCTGTGTTGGAGGTAAATTCCCTGTGTAAAATTGTATTTTTAAAATTATTTGGCAAATTCCCTGTGTTTCCCGGTCTGGAAAAATTAACATCCAAATTCCCTGTTTTCCCTGTGCCGAGGCCACCCTGTCTACTTTTTGTAGCTGGGGTTTGTTGTGTTGCAACATGATCAGTGCTGTTCACACGGAGATAAATACTGGGCCACTATGGGGGGAAAGTGGGGGAGGCACATGCACATGTGCAGAAGTGATACCGGGAGTCATAGGCCACTATGGGGGGAAAGGGGGGGCGCATTCCCGCAAAGCGGGTTATTCTACTAGTATCTTTTAATTTCAAAACTTTCACAATTTTCCCTGCCTAAGTTGGGAGTTAAATTCCCCCCCCCCCCGAGTTAAATCATTTTTTGGCAAATTCCCTGTGTTTTCCCTGTCTGGAAAAATGAAGATACATATTCCCTGATTTCCCTGTGACGTGGCCACCCTGAAGATAGTGTTGCAACTGTGGCTTAAGACTCGTAGATCTTGGGACACATGGTCATTAGATCTACCATGTTCGAACAAGACTAAAACAAACAACTATCGAGTATCCAGGTATGTATGTCAGTTACTAACGTGTGTCAATAATACTTACCAAAGTCTGACGACCTTTTCATCGTGGTGTTCGTCAGTATCAAGGTGAGTATTCAAAAATGTCCTTGGGAAAAATATTCATGCAAATGGCGGATATGCTGGACGTAAATGCCTCCTTGTGATAAGTGCAAATGCTGTAGTGGCGCCACTACACTTTGCACTTTTTGATCGCGTTAATCTGATGTCAATATTAAAATATATTGTTTAAATTTATCCTTTTCCTTTCGGTTTAATTATGATTGATGATATTCATTAGATTTCAGACGTTAAGCAGCCTTCTTCAAAATGTCTTGTGTTTTTATTTTGTTGCTTTGATTCTGTAGGCAAAAGAAACGTGTAGCTCTCACAGTAGAAACTAGACGAGATCTACAGAAGATCTAAACAATATGGTTAAAGAACAATTTAGAGAGGCTGACGTGGCAAAGAAAATGTAAAAATCTTTACTGTTTACTGTGATTTAAAATACGTAACTCACGGAGTGCTAGTTCTATTTGTATTCCCCACAGGCAAAGGGGGAAAAAAGTAGATCTTCACAAGACTCCTGCAGTGGATGTTGACATGAATTCCACAACTGCTGAATCTAATTGCACAGGCAGTAGCAACTATTTAATCGTACCAAGTTTATTTCTCTATATTTTAATCGTTCGTCCTTTACACGATTGTAGAAGTCATGTCACCTTTGGGATGATGAGTGCCGACCAGATGCGGCAACAGGCACACATACAGGTCGTTAGCAAGGACTTATACAATGCATCCCGTAAACCAGTGCCCCACGGAGTTCTGGACCACAAAATGGTAAGCATGACGCACCCTCCATGAAACGTTGACCCCCAGTATTGAAGTTTGAGACGTTTACAGTTACACAACTTCAAACACCGCAAGTATTGTAGTTGCACCATATCAGACTGAAAAGTGACGTGAAGATCTGTGCGTGCGCTTTGATTGATTAAGATAATGATATTTCAGAAAATATGTAGTGTAACTATTGTGGTCTTCAAACTCGTCAAAGTTTACGTCTTCTTCATAAAACATGTCAAAATTGTCTCGAACATCGTTTCTTTTTTCAGGGCACGAGTGATAAGGATAATTCGTGCGATAGTTGTGGCAAAAACTTAAGTGACTGCATCGGGCATTACGGATACATAGATCTGGAGTTACCAGTTTTTCATATTGGTTTCTTCAAAACCATAACGAATATTCTACAGGCAATATGTAAGGTACACGATTTGGGTAATTTCATGTTTCTTTCAACAAACTTCCTTAATATCCATTAAATTGAAAGTAATTACTCATCGCGTATAGTTAATTGTAAAGATTACATTTGACTATTTTTTGTTTATGCGTAGAATTGCAGCCGGGTGTTACTAAAGGACAAGGAAAGGAAAGAGTTTATGGAGACTCTGAAACGGCCCGGTCTTGGGTACCTGCAGAAAAAAGGACTGAAAAAGAAGGTTCTGGAAAAGTGCAAGAAAACGAGCATTTGTCCTTATTGTGGTACCTACAACGGTAATTTAATTCTCTTGCAAGTTATTTATTTGATAAAAATTTATGGAAGGACAGTTATAAAATTGATAACTGTTTTTCTGAGTTCAGTACTTGTGTAAGATTATATTCCCTGTTGACTACGTAATTGTGGACCAATGTGACATTTTCGTTCATTCAGTGAATTTTGCTCACGTTTTCCCTTTGTTATCTTTGTCAATAATATAAGACAAGAGTACTTCTCAGCTTAAATACATTTTCATAATTGAAAAGGAACGGTGAAGAAGTGTGCCTTGCTAAAAATTGTGCACGAACGATTTAAGACGTCAAAACGAGCCACGGACGTAGAATATCTTGATTACGTCCAGTCATTTGACGAAGCCGTGAATTACAATAAGGAAATTGAGCCACTGGTCGCCAAGTCCTCACAGGTAAAGTTAATTTCTGTAGTGCTAAACATAATAAATAAAACAAGAAAGTCCTCCTGCGTGAACGCAAGAGGCATACCGACCGCGGCGTAGCAAGTCCCGGGGGGGATACTCAAGCTGAGTACCACCCGTCCCCGGCTAAGTAACCCCCGTGGGCTGAGTACCCACCTGCTGTGGGACTGAGGAGGGGGGGGGGGGGGGGGGGGGGGGGGGGGGGGGGGGGGGGGGGGGGGGGGGG
>JBCAUG010652229.1:0-13886 GCA_038406175.1 Haplosyllis leylae | reverse complement strand
TCCCAAATTGCCGAAAAGAAGTTGCCAATCGCTATCCTATAAGGTGGTTTAAGTGTAAACTTAAACCACCTAAAAATCATGCCCAAAGGGGCTAACAAGTATCTTAAGTAACAAGTATCACAGTGCGTGTCGCACCCTGTCAGAGGGCGCTCAGTGGGTAGGTCATTCATGAGTGACTGTTTCCCACTTTGGTCAATTCGCATGTTCGGGATAATAGTTGCTCGGTGTATAGTCATGATGAACTGGGATCACTTAGTGCTACCAGAATCTGGCTATGACACATATATTGACACTTTCATGCTAATTTATGTGTCAAATTTCAAATACCCATCACATAAAAATTCATGTAATTTTTTGACATCACAAAAATTGTACAAATTGGCAGTTAATGGCCCAGCAAACAGCCAATTGGTGACATGTTCAAAAATCAAAATCAGGGTATGTAAAGTACCCTATTCTACACCTATGGACTGATTCTTGATCAAATAAGTCAATGCAAAGTGCCCTTAAAGCCATCATAAATGTGTCAAAAAATGAAACTTTTTTCAATGGCCCATAGCACCCCCTAAGTTAGATGCACCCCCCCAAATGGTACCATCATATAGTCTAATTACCTGCCCACCTTAAACTAAATAAATATGTGGAAGACTTGTCACTCCTTCATTGAGAAATCTTCTGAAGCCACTCAATTTTGGAAGAATACTCAAATGGCCCTGGAGTCACCAAAAATTGACATATTTCAAAAGTGGCCCTCAGATGTCACAAGAGATGTCTCAAGCTGTTTTGAGTTCAAATTTGACAAAAAATCCAATGGAAAGTGTTCCAAATTGCCAATAAGAAATGTTCATGCATGATGCTATAAGGTGGTTTAAATGTAGACTTAAACCTCTAATTAAATATCTTTTCATATCAATAATACTAACATTGACATATTGAACATGTATGTTATATTACATATATGTAATCTGGACATACAAATAATACTGGATTATTAACAAAATCAAATTATGCTAATAATAATCATGGTTACTAACCACTTTTTACCTTCAATGAAAATTTTTTTCTAGGTTTCATGTAATGTTTTTAGAATTTTTATTATTTTTTGCAAAAAATCATGATTTCCCCAGGTTTTCCAGGTGTATTCTCATTTTTCCAGGTTTTCCAGGAAATGTGGGAACCCTGTCTGATTTCTAACAATAAGTATTAATGTTAAGGACAAGCAGATTCTTGACTAAAAAAAATTGAATGCTAAGACCCAGCATTAACTATGTTAAGAATGAGCAGAATACATTCATCTCATCTGTACTCATGTATACAGGCACAAAATACCAATATGCAAAGGATGAAAGAATTGGAATCATAAATGTATAACTTTTCATCATTCTGAGTAGTTGTGAGAACTGGATTACTCAAGTTTAAAAAAGAAATTCAGTTGGATTCCTATCATCAACACATGAATTGTGAGTGTAACATGTTTATCTCATGACCAAAATTTAAAAAGTTATGAACAATAAATGCACTCATTTCAATTTTCAATGACCCCTATTCAGATACATTCATTCCATCTGCACAAGTATGGTATACCCTTATAGACAGGGAGACATAAGAACTTGAATAAAAAAGTGCAATGTTTCAACATTTCAAGTAGTTGAGAGAGCTGGGTAAATTTATTTGAAAATCTGAGACTGCCATGGACTGACAGATTGGCTGAGTGGGTAAGGCAGTTAGGAAACGAAGTGATGGCTGCTGTTGAGAGTTCAAATCCCACGGGAGGCAATTTCATTTTTGTTGAAACTTTTTAAAACCCCGGATGTCAATTTTGTACAGAAATGTCACATTTGTGTTGAAAACGAAAAACCCGGTTGTTCACAAAGTGCCAGAACGGTGAATTCGAACACTTTATTGCATTAGGATGACTTCGCGTCATGGTGGATGGTGCATTATTTGTCACTGGTGCTTTTCAGAAAGAAAACATCGGCAGACCCATTTGTTCCACCTACATGAAAGTCTAGAGTTTCATACGCAAGTATGTATTGCAAAATTACTAATTCTTCGGAAATTTCTGCGCCAACTGCCAGAGAGAATTTTCTTTGTACTGAGGCAATTTTACCCCGCTCACACGCAGAACACTTTTCTTGCTCTCGAGGCTGTCAATACGTCGACGTTAAGTAAGCCCACGAAGCTAAAACGGGCTATTAGCCAAATCACCAGATCACGTCAGAAAGACTGCTAAGAATGCTATTTTCTTCCACAGGTTATGACCAAGGTAACAAAAAATGAACGCCCATTGAGAATGTAAAAAAAAATACCAATACGTGTTCAAGTTAGTATAAACATGTTTCTAGAATAAGAAAAAACAACGCACACAACTATATTTATTCCATCATGGGTGACTTTTCATGATTTTTTGGCCAGAGCATAAGAAAAATTGGTACAGTATAACCATTTAATTTCTCTAAAAGCGCCAAGTTACAACAATTCTGGGCACAACAACTGGATTATGCACAATCTTTTCCCAGTGAGGACGTACGAAAACTATCTCGGAAGGATAAATCTTGAATCAAAAAGATTCCGTGAGCGAATTTAAAAAGTTCAGAAACAACAAGGCTACATTGGCCAGAACATTCAGGACAAGACAGTTATCATAGAATCCAAACCGATACTGTAGGTATTGATGAAAAATACACTAAGCATGCTTTGCTCTCTTGCGCAATGAAGGTCTATCATTCACCGAAATAATATTGTTCACAGACAGGCTTCATGGTATACATCTGTTCCGAAACACCGAAATGTTTGGACCGATTGTTTTCAACCGAATTTTCTTCTTTGAGTAAACCAAACAATTAGCCGATACATTAGATCTATATCTATATTTTTAGTTAAAAATTAGGCTGACTCATGGTTGACAAATATTTACCGTCTGCAATGATAACAACAGAAACCTGCCAAGTCACCTCCTGGGACACAACGACTTGATAATTTACTCTGCACTTCATATGTATGTGACATGACATTTATGTGGGTGTGTCTGAAAGGACAGCTTCTGATTGGATGACCAGATTCAGTCAATGAACTAGACCACCTGCAGTAGGAAGAAGAGATATTAAACACATAAGGAACATTCATATGGGTACCGTCAGTAAATCATGTCTCAAAATCCATCCGTTTGGATTTCGGTTCCTGATTAACTCTATTCTGTATCCTTCAAAACTGATTGCAAAAACCTACACCAAATGATATATTTTTAGTTACATAATCGCGACTAATTATCTTACTTACGTAAAGCATCAGCACTAGAAATGGTGTCACACAATTTCTGGCCTATAAATCGACTTGATTAACGGTGCTGGCAGCCTGACTGCGAGAATATCTCAATTCCAGTAAATTGCTCCGTCCACTTATTTATTTCATCGAAACAGTGCATACTTTAACAACTGCATGGCGGGATTTCCATCAAAGGGGACAACATTGGCAACTATCGCAATTCGCTCAAAATTGAGGGCATCCTAGTCACCAGAAAAAAACTGTGAAACTTAAACAGTTACAAATACATTTACTGTAACGGTTAGAATTACGGACATCCAATCAAAATCCCTACTTTTGGCTGCATCAGAAGTTATTTTGCAAAATTATGCAAATTATAACATGTTTCGGAAAATATCTAAACACGAAAACGTCAACTGTGTAACGTTTGACAACACATAAACCGCCCGAACCAGGAATTCCTAATCCTATTTGAAATTTTATATTAGAACAAGTTAACAGATGTTCGAATCAGTGTCAACAAATGTCACATGCATATATATATTTCTTAGGGGAGTGACCATTTTCTTTCTGGAAATTCATCACTGATAAAATGATCCCAAAGAGATGTTAATTTCGAAGCACAATGCTTCACTTTTGATAAATCACTTTTTCACAAATAAGAAGATTTCACATAGATCTAATGTAAAACAGTTCTATGTTTCCGCGAGTCACCACATTTTCAACTGCGTCTGCGCTCTCAGGTATCCTACCTACTTCCTCAACAGTTTCTGTAAAAGCCAATATCCCACACAATTATCCGACACATTCTTGGATTAAAACCTCGCTAGATGCCAGGTTTGTGTCGTAATACAGGACCGACTAAATGTCAAGGCTGGTCGTAAAAATGGCATCAGTTATTGGATATACCGCATATTTACTTGCATAATAAATTGAGTTGTCTGGACAAAATGAAGCCCATAAAACATGAAGGCTAGCACGGTCGCTTTGTTTATTTAATTAATTTTATTATACTTTTACAGATAGAAAATACCTCAATGTCTACCAAATCGACTACTTGTATTGAATTTAATCATTTACAATGGAGACAGTTTCTTAATAGACTATTTGTGCATCCGCTGTCTTCATAACTTGTGTAGGGTCTTCATAAAATCATAACTTTCAGCAAGTATGTATCCTTGGAATAAGTTTCACAAAGGAACAAAATAGGAATCCAATGAATTTCACGTTGCTTTCTATGTTTTTGTTATCTACATTATTTACCATGCTTCCTTGACTTAACCAGCTTAAAAACAGTTCATATAATTTAAAAAATGGATACCATGAGACTTTTCCCAATAAATTTAGGCCCATTTTCGAAATTTATTAGCCTTCGAACTGCCAGCTAATATGATTAAAAGTCTTGACAACCAATTTCAAAGATGAAGTCTAAAGTACTTTCTGATGTTCAAGACATTTAAAGTTCAATCACCTCTTTCAATAGCGCACATGCATATCACTATCGCTTCCTTAAATGTGTGCCGAACGTCTCATAACTGATAAATGGACGTGGCCCAATGTTCACGATTGTCCTTCTCAAGTATTCTATTCAGTTCCTCGGCAACAGCAATATTGACACACACAATCACACATAACAACCAGGACATGTACCATCATACTGCAAAAGTTACTCTTCCCTCACTTACTTACTGACAACGAATTTAACTTTGAGTCGATGGGAATTGTGTGGAGACAACTTAATTCAACTGTCTACCTGAAACCTGTTTCTAGCAATATGAATTTGCAAAAAATGTAATTCAATTTTGCAAATAAATATAATAATGTATTATTGCGAGAAAGTCCTGCCATTTTAAAAATTTCCACAAAATTGATCAAATAAGAAGAAATCAAATCAAATTGATATATCATTAGAAAATCTGCCAAATAAAATTCAACTCTTTCCTTTCATTCTGACTATTTAACTTACTTTCGTGGCTTAAGCCAATGGCAGTCAGTGTCAGGAAGAAATCATGGACAACTGCGGGTAAGTCAGGGTCGGGAGCGTGGAGCGCCAAGAGCGGAGGGTGAGCGCATGAGCCCAGATGAGCAAAAACAATATGATTGTGATCACAAAGTTTGCAAGAAGCTTTAAGCCTTTGTGCACTCCCAGAAATGTACTAAATCAAATCACATTGAAGTTTCATTAAAGTGTTTTGTAATTTTTTGCAATCATCTCTTTGATTTCTTTTGAAGCATTAATCTCAAATATGAGATGCATTTGGCTAAATTACAAAATGCTAATAAATTCTAATATATTTGTAGATTTGGCCATAGTTTTTTCAGCTTTATTGAAGCAATAGAACATTTGAAATAATGAAATTTCTATCACAAAACACATTGGGAAGATTTACCCCCATCTGTTGACAAGTTAATCTCAATATTGGCTCAGCAGAAAAACTCAAAATATATCTGAAAGTTTTTACTGTTAATCATACATTTGGCCATCCTTTTTTGGTTGACATTCATTCAGCTGTTTTTCTGATGTGGGTGGATTTATATCCATCTCTCAGATGCTCCATAGAAGTCAATGCATGTTTTGTGCTTTGCAATCATTAAAGTTTCATGCACTCCCACCAGCTCCCAACCCCTGTAAGTGGGCACAGTTGCCGTGTGTGTGTATTGTGATCCACGTATGTACTATTAACTAAGTGACATGTACTTTTAATTTTTATTTCCACTTATTTCATCAAATTTCATTATAAAATGCCTATCTGAAGTAGATCCAGGTAATCTTTTATAAAGTGACAACTCTTCAGTTAAGCAAAATGGAAGACAAGAAGACAAAATATTAAACCTTTAAAATATCTTCATCTGAAATTCTTTCATAGGTCTATTTTTCAGCTGTCTATCTGTTGTTTTCTACCTAAAAATTATTGTGTAGAAGACAAGGTGAATACTCTGGGATTATGTCGTAGCAATTTTAAATATGTTCAATCTTGTTAATTACGACCAAGGTTACGGTGACGGCAGCAGAAGCAAATTAACGATGAACAAATTAGTTCAATACCTTCGGTGTCAAGAACATTATCACGGTGGGATATCCTGGTTTCTATTGTGCGGACAAATTGATTAACCGTCCGGCATTCCTAGTTTAGCCAGCCCACACATTTGCCTAGGTGTGTTACGTAGACTGGCTGACGTATGTCCAAAGCTAAAATGTTCATTTGTTTACAGTTTTAACCGTTCAAAGCTGACTTTACTCAGATGACCAATTGAAACAATTTGTAGTGCAAATTAATGACGATAATCACAAGCGGTTACCGTTTGAAAAAGATTCGTATTTCTATTTTAAAAAACTTTGCCTTCAGGCTGGAAGTTCCCCATCAACATAAACTTTTTTTCCAATGTGGGGTAGTACAATACCTTGAACACTTCACAAATATGGTTAATATGTCAACCAACGAATTTGATGACCATATCAATCTCCAAAGCATAACTTATATTGTTTCCCAATTTATAATCAGGGAGTGAAACGATATGACACGCACAATTCCTCCATGTTGCAACGACCCAGATTTTATATCCACAAAAATCCTTACTTACATCATTTTTGCAACATCCTAAACTTTTTATTTATTAGCTGAAAGGGTCAACGTGAGTTCTTAGCATCAGTTTAAATATCTTAAAATGTAGCTACAAATTTTCCAATGGACATTTAACATGGGTTATGCAGAATGTAAACAATGTTTAAACAATATATATGCAGACTGTTCTTCAACTTGAAAACAAATAATCATTTTTTGTAATAATTTCTTTGAATATTACAAATTTCATTGAACCTGACTGAATGTTGTAGTCACCTTCATGTTCAGTTTCAGTGTTGTTGAAATTATACATGAATATTTGCTTTTCTGCATGTGACTTAAGACTTAACAGCATTCTGCAGACAACTTTGTGCGAATCTGTTTCACGTGGTCCACTGACTATGAGAGTCCATATTGCGATTCATCACAATATAATCAACATATCAACATTAAAACTAATGTTCAATGAAGCTGTGACGTCTGTGGTGTGTACTTCACCTTAATCGGTAGTACACAATGGTACTTATCCATGTATTGGTGACTCGTAGAAAGTTACCTTATTGTTTTACGGAGGGGTTTTTAGTCAAAATTTTCAGAATTTTTCCATGCCAGGTGAATTTCATGCCAAGTGAGATTGAATCCACATGAGCTGCAAATGAAACAAACCTTGGAAATCTCAGAAAAAATAAAAATGTTAATTTGGGTGGAGGGGACCTTTGCTGACCATTTAGATCAATCAATCTAAATTTTTCCTACCCTAGATCTAGATCTAAATTTTTTTCTGAGTGAAGATCTAGATGTAATTTTTTTTGACTTAGCTGATGTTCAGTTTAATCTGGATTCAATCTCTCATGCAAGCAATGAGTCACCAAAGTGAAATTCTTCAGTCCTTGATATTTACATGCTAGATCAAAACGATGTTCTGTTTTCCAGCAAAATTTGGAGAACTTTTATAATGAATACAAAATATATCCATGTAGAAATAAGGCTTTTGGTTATGTTTATTTGAGTAATAGACTTTTGGAAAAGTTCAGATATAGGCAAGACAAGTACAAGTTATCCATGATTCAAGAAAAAGTAAATTATGGCTCTAAACTTAATGTTACCTTGTGCCAAGTATTGGTGTACGTACTTCAAAAATATAAATTTTGCAACATTAAGGAAAGATCACATACGATAACAACAACGCTCAACAAGGAATGATTGCATGACTGCGTGATAGGAAAATTAAATAAAAATTCAATGTGCTACCTTTTCTAGGGTAAAAATAGCTAACAAATAAAAATTCTTCCACGAATGATAAAAATTTAAATAGTAATCCCGAATGAGGAATGCTTCCAAACTTGTACTTCGTAATAAATACCGCAGTTCATTCACGGCTACAACTGCAGTTGAATCCTTCACCAGCCATGGTGATTGGTGAGTTTCCTCAACGTCCAACTATATACCCCAAACAACATCTGCATCTGCATCGCGTAGAAGAACCAAATGATCCCAGGCCCACAAACCCAACTCAAAATACAAATGTCAAAATATTTATAGTCAATAATATTTACCTCCGGGTACGTGTCAGCCGGTGTGTGTCAGTTCAAAAGGGGGGGGGGGTACCGGAGCCAGGTCCAGCCAGAGGGGGGTACCCGAGCAAGGTCTGGCTGGGGGCTACCCAGGGTACCGCACCCCTGGGTACCCCTCCCCCCGGCTCGGATAGCCCCCTGGAATAGGACAGCAGAGCGAGCACTTGCCACGCGGCGGGCGGTATGCCTCTTGCGTTCACGCAGGAGGACTTTCTTGTCATATATTAATTAATAATAATTTGAACAATGCAGTCAAACAAAACAATCTAACATTTTGAAGCATAAGTTTTTGAAGGTGATGTTTAAAAGAGATAATTAGTTTTTTGTGATGTATGTACAGCGCCAAATTCATACCTATCTTCCTTATTTATACATAAATATTTGATAGGAAATGTTCAAGAAAACCACAATTAATTCGTACCTATCCCAACAATCTGATTTTGTCGTTACATGTATGTAACGACCCAATACAAAAACAATAAGGCTTTAATGCCAGCAAGGTACTGTCTATTTTACATTTTACATTTACCAACTACAAGTGTAGTATCAATAGAAAATAATTGCCTGCATATTTGTGGTGTCAGTGTTTATAAAAATCAGAGTAATGACCATTTATAGTTGTATTCATCATCACACCTGATGCATATAACATACATCAACAGTCTGTGTGACAATATGAACACAGAAAACTCGCAGGATTAGATCAACTGAGAGGAGATTTATTTAGATGTAACATGTGTCTCAAATGTTCTGAAAATAGGAACTTTATTAAATGTAGTTTCAGAACACAACAATTGTCTGTGTATTGAGCGTCACTTTGAACAAAGTGAAAGCAGGTACCGGTACTATATAGTATTCGGTTACTTGTTATCACACTTGATGGACTAAATACACATCCATAAACAAAATTGTCCCGGAAATGAAAGCAGCTCTAAACACTTATCGCGGATCACAACACTCTGGTGATCTATTTAAGTAATATATGCTTCTAATTTTCTATACAAAGTGAATCTGATTGTACCCATTCACCACAACAGAGAAAGCGAAATTTCCAATCACAATGAATCAGTCATGGATTCTGAACCACAAAGACTGGCAGATGTCATTGTGTTTTTAACTTTATTAGTTAATAGACACACTAAATGCGATAACCATTCGTCCTCCTACACTTGTATTCTTCCTACTTGGTAGGAAATGAGAGTGAAGTTGTCCAGCTTCAATGTAAATGCAAGACGTCACGACACAATTAGTGTCTAGCTTCCCAGTCAACCAATAGTGTTACTGATTGTTTTTAATTCTTCCTTAACTTCGGGAATGTAACTTATTATAAAAGCTCCCAGTGTGAGTTCTTTTATTTATTAGATAGTGTCTTGATTGGCTTAATAGATTTTTTGTTATGAAATGAACATCTGTCTCAGCCTTGATACTAAGAACGCTATATAAGGCAGAACCACTAACAGAGGATGAGTATTTTATGACAAGTCGGAGACAACGCGACTGGAAAGCAAGAGTTACATCAACACCGAAGTGAAAATCTTGAAAGTTGTCATGGCTGTGATCTTCCAACATCTTTGCAATGGAATATGTACAAACTTTACATATTACCTGAACTTAAACAAAGACAAGAAATATCCTGCTGTGGGTGAGTTGAAAGCATTGTGTGTTGTTGTTGTGTGATTTTTTTTGTATTGTAATTATCATTCCCTTTATTGGAAGGGGGGTTGCATATTGTTTTTGTTCTGCCTAGAACGTGACACGCGGAATGTTTTGTTGTTGTGTTGCAATCAAATAGAATGAATGACTTGTTGCCATGGTCTTCGAAGCCAAAATATATTGAGTACTTGCTCAATAATTTTCAATTCCAAGATCAGGGTTTTGAGGGATAATGACACGATCAACAATTTGAAGGACACTTCCCATATTTTGGAAAATATAGTGTAATAACAGTAAAAATGCAGCTTTAGGTGCAGTTTATTGGTTATTTCACTATGGGAATAGAAATTTACAAGTTAAATGTCTTTCAAAACTGTTGATTGTCATTATCTATTGAAACGCTGATACAGGAATTGAATATTTTCGGGACAAGTACTCAATTTTCTTAAGGCAATATGTCATTCGTTCCACTTGAATGCATCCCTTCTAATGATTGTTGTAAACTTGTGCCTTTGTGTTCACAGGAAGAGGAACACTGATTCTTCTTAAAGCAAAGCCGTTTTGGAGGGTTGACTGACTTGCAAGAAGAAAATTGTACGTGATTGTTACCAGTTAATAAATACATAATTCCACTATTAGTTATGCATTCCATTTGTTACAATCGTAACCCACAATTGCTTAAATTAAAGTATCGTTTCAAGAACCTTTCGAAATTTCTTACACGTGTCCCACCAATTTCTAACTGAATTAGCATGTAACAGTTAAATTTCATGTCACTACCACGTGTATCTGTGGTCACAGTAATCCGCACGTACTATGTGCAAAAATGTGTTGTACTAATTGATAATCTGGTACCTTTTTCCTTTCACTAAATGTTGTGTATTGTAGTCATTGACCTCTTTGATTTTCAATGAGCACAGCAGACGCTGTACAGATTAATCTCTGCTGACTACACACAACATGATCAAATTCACCCAATTTCTCGAGCATTTTGCAATATAATGCCGAGAAATACTCCAGATGAATTGACTGCCAACAACTTGTGGAATTCATTAAAACTGGTGTCAGAATGGTAGATTTTGACAATAGGGGGTGCACAGTGATTTTGAAAGCTCTTAATTATTTTCAGTTTGGTACAATGTCTTAATGACATTGGTTTTCGGAATGCTGTTTCCATCAACATCGTGTTTTCCCATGCGAGATATGCAAGTGCGGACTAGAAGAACCTTGAGAAACCCTCAACAAACAACAGAGCAGTGGAAGTCTCCGTGCGGCAGTGGTCACCACATATCAATGCCTCTCTCCCAAGTAGCAATCAGTCAGAGCCAAATTTTGCCACAGCATTACGAAACCATCATATCCCAAGCACAGCAGACACAGGAGGCGACAGCAGCTTTGAAGAGATTATTTGTAAGTATAATTGCTTTTAACAATCCCACATCACATATACACCACGTCGGGTTTTAAATTCAGCAATCAACAGCTCAAACAAGTAAACAAGAAAAATCTAAGTGTATTTGCGAGCTAAGGTATGTGGTCTTTTAATGCAGGTGGAGGAGAGAGGTGAACAAAACAGTCGCGTGGAAGGCTTACCTGATTTTTCCGTCAGCGGAATCGATATGGAATCTATTCAGGTAACTAACTGTAAATATTCCGGTTGCATTATGCAATGGAACTTACAAATCTCACAAAACCTATGGAACAAAAAACGTCCTCTTTCTGAAATAGCAATGCATGCAAGGGTGGTTTCTTTGCAGCAATATTTATTGTTCGCAGATAAGACATTCCTGACGAAACCTAAGTGCTGTAATATAAGGAGAAATTATTTCTATTCTATCTCATACTGTATTTTTAGCCCCATGAAAGTGCGACCGAAGCGTTTCGTGATTTGGCAAAACTTGGAATTTGGTTGGAAAAGACAAGACGGGACGAAATGCGGGTGCAACCTGGTTCCAGCTTTGTTCGGGAATACAGGCAACTAGAACAACAAGGCATTCACTGGTTGCTGTGTGAACTTCATAAACTGATAAGAAATCTAAATACAGAAATCAGTAGTGAAATTATAGAAGAAATAGAGTCAGAGAGCGTCTTTGATGCACCCGATACAGTAACACGCCATCGTAGAGATTTCATTATTTTAGAACTATTGCATGACCAACTGGAAAATCTGACAACTAAATTCAAACATTTTGCATCGTAACAAATTGTTCATGTGGGAAAGATCAGTATTGTATTTGTTATGCAGGTATTTATATCAAAAATCTAGTCAAAAACGTTGCACACTCGGCCGCCCCATTTGATTTTGTGATTGAATATAATGATAACTTCGCTTTAGCCATTTAATGTGTAACACACCTGGTTACTCTAAAAAGAAAAACAGATAGATATGTAGATGGTGAGATGAAAAGATAGGTAGATGAAGAAAGAAATAATTTGTGATAGATGAAACGCTGAAGAGAGAGATGATGAGATGAAAATACAGGTTCATGAAGAGATAGATGGAGAATTAGATGAGAAGATGAAGGGATAAAAAGTTAGATGAAGACAGAGATGCTGAGATGGATGAAAAGTTGAAGAGAGAGATAATGAGATGAAAAATATGGTAGATGAAGAGTGGGACGAAGGTATGATGAGTTAAATGAAAAGATAAAGGTTTGAGAATGTGTTAAGCCAAATCTGCATTCTGAGGGATGAGGATATGAAGAGTGAGATGAAGAAGTAGATGAAGACATAGACCATAGTTTTCAAAATATCAATTGTGTCACAGATGAATAGTGAGTGAGATGACGAGATGAAAAGAGCAAGATGAACAGTTATATGAAGAGATGAAGGGGGTCCTAAAATATATATCAAACCAAAACTGCATGGAATTGATTGGATACTGGATAAGAGTTTTCTTTTGTCTCTGTCCATTCACGTAACAGACAGTGTAGATATATTGTTCTTAAATGGATGTGATTTCCGAAAATTGCGATCTTTTACACAAGTTGCCCTCATTATTGTTGTGGTAGTTTTACCGCCCCAAAGAACGAGGGAAGGTAATGTTCTCAGTCATGTGTGTGATTCTGTCCACAGAGGTTAGGTCCCTATCCCATGATTCACATGGAACCTATCCCGTGATTCTGTGGGACAGCGCCCCCCCCCCCAAAGATCAGCCAAGAAGGACCAGCCAGGAAGCAGAGCCCCCCCCCGCCCCAAGCCCCATCCCCTAGCGGCAACCCACAGTTTGATGGAATAGGTAACGGGGCGGTGTGCCTCGTGCTGGGAGGCTGTCTTGTAAGTAAGTAGATTATTGAAATAACTTATTGTTATTTGTTCATTGAAAAAGATTAAACTGAAAAGTTTTCCTTTAACAAAAATCTCACAAGTTTGCAAAATCTTGAGCTACACTACTAAAACCTGCAATTAGACTATACAAATTATCTATTGTTATCTGTTTATTGAAAACTTGTGTTTTATCTCAGCCGCTGGAAAAGTTAGATCTGTTTTTAAAAAACTTGTATTTTTGTGCATTGTTTAAATACCTATCACATGATACGAAACTTGGACGCTTTTTTATTACAATTATAAGGTAAATGTGATAGCTTTCTGCTTCAGTGTAGCCTACAACTGGTGCAGAATGTTGTCTTAATCAAATTTCCCTCTTTTTCGTGAAATGTAAAACGGATTTGTGTTTGCTTCAAGCCGCATCCAGACAGTGTTGCAAGGTAATACACGTAACGATTACCTTCACCTAAAGATAAATAAAAGCCCCATTGGTAACCGCATTTCACCCCGTGGGTATCCGCATTCACCCTTAAGAAACGGGCAATAATTTACACAAAGCCGCAAC